>VZRF01006710.1:109766-157404 GCA_013396875.1 Vireo altiloquus
GGCGTGACCCCGGCGTGACCCCCTGGGGAACCCCCCCGGTGTGACCCCTCCCTGTGTGACTCCGTGTGACCCCTGGGGAGCCCCCCCGGTGTGACCCCTCCCGGCGTGACCCCCTGGGGAACTTCCCCGGTGCGACCCCTCCCGGTGTGACCCCGTGTGACCCCTGGGGAACCCCCCCGGTGTGACCCCTCCCGGCGTGACCCCCTGGGGAACTTCCCCGGTGCGACCCCTCCCGGTGTGACCCCGTGTGACCCCTGGGGAACCCCCCCGGTGTGACCGCCTCTCATGTATGACCAGCATGACTCCCCAGCATGACTCCCCAGCATGACCGGTGTGCCGGATATGACTCTCCCCGCTCTGGTGTTGACCTCCCGGGTGTGCCCCATTGTGACCCTATGCCCCAGGTGTGCCTGGGTGTGGCCCGCAGTGTTCTGGTGTGGCCTCCCAGTGTGCCCCCACAGCATATCCCGTGTTCCCTGGTGTGACCCCACCCTGTGTGACCTGCCCAGTGTGACCCGTGTGCCCCTGCACCCCGGTGTGCTCCCACTGGGACTCCCTGTGTGCCCTGGTGTGCTACTCTGTGCCAGTGTGCCAGGAAAACCAAACTTACAGACGGCCTTGTTTCTTAAAACTTTAAATCATTAATGTATGATTGTATAAACATTTCAGATTTCACTTAAAATCAGTTATTTTCACCAGTTTGAATGCAGAGAAAACTACAAAAAAAAAAAAAACAAAAAGCCAAGGCACTAATAGTAAAATTAAAACTGTATTTTCAAACATTGTAATCGGTCTTAAATTTTGTGCTGTGGAAAAAGGCTTTATTATTTTAATTGTTTGAATGCTTGGTATTGACAATACTACAATTACTGCCACTTGTCCTTATGTGGAAGCAATCCTTAATCTTTTTGCTAGTCTTTCCCATAAGAAAATGGAGGTTATGAAAATTATAAAATAGTTTCAGTGTCTTAACAGCACAGAATTCAGCAAAGACAGACTGGAAGGGCTTCTTTTCTGTCTTTAGTCTTGGAAAACTTATATGAGTGGTTACTTTTGGTTTGGGATTCACTGTGTTCTCAATATCTTAATTTTAATAATTAAACTAGAGATAAGATTCCTTTTTTTTCTTGAAGACAGAAAAAAAGGGTGAATACTCAAATCTTTTTCAAGACCCCATTATCCTGGCAGAAATACAGCCATGGCAAAGGCGCTGCCTTTGCATAGCAAAAGGCTGTAGGCCACTGTCTCTGCTATTGCCTGATTAAAACAAATTTCCCAGCCTCACACTAGAAAAGGATGTGATTCCATAGTAACAATTCTACACCCCTACTCTACACCTTGTCCAGCCCATGAAAAGGGGTTTTTTTGCTCTTTGGCATCTGGATCTACAAAATTGTGGCAAAAATCATTTTTGTCTCTAGGATCCTTCTATATTTTCTGTCTTTGAGGTATCCTGTGGTGTGTGGACATACATAATGCGTATTCAGTTACCTCATCACTCTGGTGGGGTTGTTCTTTAGCGCAGGTTGGATTTTACTAGCAGACCTTCATGACTGGAACATCTAATCCAAAAGCGATGCAGTCCAGAAAATGTGCTGCAGTTCTCTAGTGTTTACCCAAGGAGTAAGCAGCATTAAAACTCTGAAAGACAGTGAGCAGGAGATTACTTCTTGAAAAAGTGCAGCATTTTGGGAAGGACTTACACTGGAGTAGTTTGTGGAGGACTCTGTCCAGTGAGAGGGATTCCGTGTTGGAGCAGGGGAGCAGCATAAGGAGTGGTGCAGACAAGGAGTGAAAAACTGACCCCAACCCCAGTTTCCACATCTCCCTGTGGCCTTGTGGAGGAGAGGAGGTGGCAGCAAAGTCAAGAACAACGAGTAGAGTTGAGTCTGTGAAAAAAACAGAGTTGATGAAAAGGTGCTTTTATTTTTGTTTGTTTCTCACAGTGCTATTTTTAAAATACCCCATTTTTAATTCACAGCAAATTAAATTAATCTTCCTCAAGTTGAGTCCAGTTTACCTATGACGGTAATTGGTGGATAATCTCTCTGTCCTTATCTGGACCCATGAGTTTTTCAGTTTATTTTTTCCTCCTGTGCTGCTGAAGAGGGGAAGTGAGAGAGCAGTGGGGCAGGCACCACACTTCCTAATATCATAGAATGGTTTGTGTTGGAAAGGATCTTTGAAGTTCATCTATTTCCAATGCCCCTGCCGTGGGCAGGGACCCCTGCCACTAGACCAGGTTGCTCAAAGCTCCATCCAGCCTGACCTTGAACACTTCCAGGGATGGAGGATCCACAGCTTCTCTGGGCAGCCTGTGACAGTGCTTTACCACCCTTACAGGGAAGAATGGCTTCCTAGTATCTAATCTAAACCTACTCACTCTTGGTTTAAAGCCATTCTTCATTTTCCTATAAGTACACATCCTTGTAAAAAGCCTATTGGGTTTTTTGTAGGCCTTCTTCATGTACTGGAAGCTGTAGAAGGTCTCCCTGGAGCCTTGTCTCAACTGAACAACCCCAGCTCTCTGAGAGAGAGGTGGGAGAGATGCTCCAGCCCTCTGAACATCTTCATGGCCCTTCTCTGTCCCCAGAGCTGGATGCAGGGGACAAGGAGAAGGAGAAGGGCAGAGTCACCTCCTCAGCCTGCTGGTCACACCTGCTGGTATCAAGCCCACCTGGGGGATGTTACCCCGGGGTAATACTTAACACTTCAGGGAGGATACAATAGGGAAGGAAGAAACAGAGGAAGTCATATGCTTCCAGCTTTCTTCTTTTTTCTGGTATAGGTCCTAGAAGGACAAGGACAAATGTGTCTTCTCAGCTTAGGCGGTCACACTCTTTGACTTGTGCTTCAAATTTAATAAAGTTATTAATAGCTGAGATACATAAGTAATTGGGTTTTCCATGACAACTCTCTTTCCTGCATATTTGCTGCTACTCACGCCCAGCTATTGTAATATTTCACCTGCTGGCTTCAGCATATTTATATTAATTATACAATAGAGGGAGCTGGAAGAATGTGATTTTTAATTTTTATTTTTTTTTTAGTACAGAGCCACTTATTAAAAGGCTATTTGTATATGTGATTTCATTCCAAGTGTCTAAAAATCTTGTGATTATTCAACAAGCAGATGCAAAGTGGTTATTGCCCAGAGTTACAATTGAGCCGTCCTCTCTTACAAGTGTAATTTTCTCACTCTGCACTTCAAAACCAAAGTCGTTTTGCTATATAGTATTTATGAAGTAATTCTGCTATTTAATGTTTATGATAGCTTTCCATCTGCCCTTTTTGCAACAAAATAAATTTTCAAATGAACAAATTTAGAGATATATCCCATTATATCTATAGTTGCTATCTCGAGAGTCCATGCTCTGACCTATAAAAAATTCATTGAAGACTGAGAAATTTATTTCAAAATATTTTTTTATGAGTAGTGCATTTCTATGTTAAAAGTATGCAAAAGAAAGCATGTTGTTCACTTTAGGGGGGTTTCAAGCTGTAAAGTAACATAACGGAATGTGGAAGCTTTTGAGACTATTCTGATCAACATGGAGCAGCTCAAGCAGTTCTTGAATAATTTAATGATGATTGACACTATTCCATTTCAGACATTCTTTATAAAGTTCTATGGTAATTTTCTTATTCTGGTGTCACAGTCTTCTATTATGTTTTATTTAATACTAAAGCAGTTTAAACCTTTGCAGTGGAAATTGAACAAACTGATCTGCAGTGTGGCTGTTAGCGCTTTTGATTGTTTCAGAGAGATTTTAAAGTGAAAATTTCATTATACCTAAATGGGTTTTGCAATTGGGATAGTTACCCTTACTGCTGATTGCAGGTCCATGTAGATGAGGCACTAGATCATTGCCACATTAACATGAAATGAGGAGAGGTAAAAAAAATGGTAAATTCCATCTTTCCCATTTTTTGCTGTTAAATTGCTTAAAATACGATTTCCATTTAATAATCCACAGCGAAGGTGAATTCTTTAAAGGAGCTTGCACTGAAGGAAAGCCAAGCTATTTTGCTTTAAAATTGCAATTGCTTGTAATATCTGACACACATTATTAAAAACAAAACGAATGCTGTTATTTGGTGTGGTTTAGGATAACCTCGTGGAGCATGTAAAGCAACTTTTCATTAAGATTAATATTTCCTTAACTGCCTGGTCTGGAATTATGCATTGTAGGAATGTTTATATGTGTTTATGTTTATGTATAATATGTTTATAGGAATCACTTTCAATTTTTTCTTAGAAATCACCTGAAAATGAGGGTTGTGGTAGATGCAAATGGCCTTCTTTCCTTTGGGAGAGTAGTTTTCATTTTGCTGAGTAATCTCTATAAATATATCAAAAAATAGAACAGTTCTGCCAAATAATACCACAGACTGATTCAGTTACTTAGCAACATTTAATACTAACAAAAAGAATCAGGAAAGTGATGCAGGAGCAATAAAATCATTGGAAAGCAGAAGGAAACTCACGACAATAATGAAGATAAAACTCATAAGTAAAACAAAAGTGGAAAAGAATGCATTATTCAAGCAGCTGGCCTTTTTCCAAGGAGTCAGTTGCTTATAGTTTCATTTTTCCAGAAAAAGAATACCAACCTGTAAAAAAACCCCCAAAACTTGAAGAAAAGCTTCATTATCCCAGATATTACTAAATGTGTGTTTTTCAGTGTATTACAGAGTCCTTCAGATATTTCTTTTGTGGCTGGCATAATTTTTTCCTAAATGTTTATCATCAATACTGGCAAAACAAAAGGTAATGCTACCGCTTTTTCTTCATTAGGTTTATTACTCTCCTCAATGTGAGAAGATAAATAATTAAGTGTGTTAGACAGCATCTCCTTTCCTGAAGGCTTGGCTGCTGAGGAGCAGGACTATCTCAGCAGTGGTGCAGCCCAGGGCAGCCCCTTTCCTCCTGGGAACATGGGAGAGGGGCTGCTGACAGTGCCAGCGGAGCTGGACTGGCCTGTCCAGCCTGTTTAGCCTGTTCAGCTGGGCTCCTACCTAGACATGCAGATTGACCTTGGAGCCGCCTAAACATGCCTTACCCCATGATCTGGACTCTTGGTTGAACCTGGCCACCATCTACTTGCCTTATGCAGAGATGCTCTCACTGGCAAGGCCCCTGCCCTGTGACCCCAGCATCCCTCTCAACTCCCCAGCCCACAGGGATGTAATGTCATCAGACAAATTGCTCTCCAAAGAGCATGGGGAATGGAAAGACTTGATGAACAGAAACATCTTATAAGAGCTTTGTGGGGAAAAAAGGATTCACAGATACACAGTAGGTTATTAACAATCACACTCAGAAAAGTAATTGTCTTCAGCAGATTTGCAAATCAGTGTTGGTTGCAGAATTTTAATATGGAAGATGTTGTATATCATAATATTTCCCTGTTGAATGTAAAAACAGATTTACTTTGGTTGGAACAAACACTATATAGCATAAGGAAAACAATTTTGAAAACTAATAATTACTCTAGAGAAAAAATCAGTAACAGTTTGCTGGGAAATTACATTAAGGGAGAAATAGAAGAACTTTCAGTGAGGCAGTAAGAAACCATGATCTTAGATAACTCCAGACGAACAGCCTGAAAAACAACATGTACCATATCTTGAGACAAATCTTGAATTGAAAGCCCTGGGACAGGAACAGAAATTACACCATTTGATCAACGACATGTTGGGTACTGCAACTAACTCATTTGCAATGGGGGAAATGTGAGATCAAAGTTGAGGTTTGGAAAAGAAGTGTTCATTTTTAAAGAAATATGTGCTTTGCCTATTTTAGAGAAAGATAACTAAGAAAGAAAATTAATTAATTTAGGAATTTGCTGTGTGGAGTGGAATTTCACGGCAGTCCAAGCTAAAGAAATTGGTAGAAAATAAGGTTCATTGCTTTTATGGTAATGAAGGGTGGCAAGAGTTTTCTAACCCTCTTGAAACATTTAATCGGAAAAAACCACCAATTTTTAAAAGCAGACTTCTTACATTGGTAAGTTACCATCTGTTTTCACTATATTTGTATGCATCCACAGAACTTGTAAATTGGTTTAGATTAGTGGTTTCAAATATGTTCCTATGAGAAAGTGGTTTCTGCAGCAAAAACTGGGGACATGGAACTCAAAGAAAAAATGGATCAAAACTGAAGACAATGTCATAATAATTAAGATAGATATAAAATGAATCTGTAAATGAGAAGATATCTAACTGTTGAAGGAGAGAGGTTCTTTTTCTCTCAGCTTTTCTCATAGGAAGGATTGGAACAAAGAAATCTAATTTTACAGAGAAGTTTAATCAGTCTAGGAAGGAAAGCTTAATCAGTATATACGATATAGTTGAATCTGACTGCAGGGAACTGAATGCAAACTAGTAGATGTACTCAGAAGGGTAAGAAAATAATTAAACTCTTAGTCTGCTGTTCTACAAAATGATATGCACTGGTGTTTGCTAAAATGCTCAGCTGGAGGAGATGGCTAACAGAACTGCTAGATGAAAAAGGTAAGTTTTCAAAAGAAGACAAAGAGAAAAATAGGGCTTGAAAGAGAAAGATAGCAAGAATGTTTAGAGAAATTAAATGTTCATCAGTTTGGCTGAACCCAATAAATTGAGTTACATAGCCAGTAAGCAATCTTAATGACACTAGCAGTTAGGTAGAAAAAAATATATAGAGGATTGGAGAAGTGTGACAGAACTGCAAAAGAGCAAATACTGTGTCTATTTTTAAAAAATGAAGACTAAAACCTATCACTTATAATTTGTAAATTTAACTTCTGGTGGAAAAATCCAATACTAATATGATCTCTGTAGTGAGCTGGAATACAGAATTAAGTGTACGCGTGTTAAATTTGTAGATGATAGGAAATTGGAAAGATCTCTAAGAACGTGGAAAGATACGCCAAGAATTAAAAATGACCTTGGAGAAGTGTTCTGAAACAGAATGAAATTCCCTACAGACCTTCTTTTGTATATCTACTCTTAATTAAAACATCTGTCCATACAGTGCTTCACTCCCATTTAGCTATGCCTAATGGTTTAATGGAATAGCATAAAACCAAACTTAATTACTAGTGCTATCAGTAACTGTCTTTATCTTAACAGCAGAAGCTGTATCTGATATAACAGTAATGTTATTGGGATAAAGCTGACCAGTGAGGAAATAAAAAAGAAAGTATGTTGAAATAAAAAAACCCAAAACTCTGAAGTTTACTTAGCTTTTGATTATACCGAATGAAACACCTGTAAATAATAATTGTGTTAGTCAATTTATGTTGTGGTTTATGGAAGTGGGAGAACAGATTCAAGACTTCTGATTTATCAAAATTTTAATGGAGGCTAACAAACACATTTTAATCTTGTCCTGCATTCAGCTAGGATGAAGGAGGGAGAAGGGAAGAGGAGTTTAATGAGCAGCTGTGTTGCGTTTCACCTCCAGGTTGGCTCGAAATCACGACAGTGTTTCATCTACATGGGATGCAGAATCCTAACTTTAGTAATTCAAGTTACACTCAGCTACTGCACTTCAGCTCAGTGGCATCAAAGAACTGTTGCTCTGGCTTACAAAATGTCTTGTTCCAAGTTTGTTTTTTGAAGTGAACTGCAAATGCATAGTAAGGAAAAAAAAAAGTCTTGTACAATAAAAATTCTGGCTGAGGTCCCTTAAAGTCGAAGTGTCATTCCACCAGCAGAGCAGACTCCAGAGAAATTTCTAAAACAAGCGAACCAATTTCTTACTTAAACTACTTTTATACTATACCTAAAGCTATGTTATTTTTCACAGATGGAAAATCTTCCACTCTTACCTAAAGTCTTTCTCTAGTAGATTTTTGCACGTTGAACTTCACGTTTAGTTTATTGAGGTTTTAGTGATTTTCAGTTTCCATGTCTTACATCTGAGCAATTTTCAACAGTGTAAAGGAGAGTAAAAGGCTAGAATGAGATAGTGGCACAAGGAAAAAGAGGACATTCTGAAACAAAAACAATTACTTCTGTAGAGGTAGGCAGTAGAATAAGGGGCTTGGGATAATCGCATGATGAACACTGGAGCGTTGAAAATTCTGCTGGCATGTGTGTTTTCTTCAGTGGGATGCAGGCTTTACTCCCATGCTCATCTTTTATGACAAATGTAGTTAGTACCATGTGTTATATTTATTACCTCATGATGCAACTTTGTGGCAAGAAGTGATGTTTTAGCAGCTTTGGGGCATTGAGCCTTTGGAGACTTTTGTGTATTAGACTGAGCTTTAATGGCTACTTTAGGGCATGTTATGGCTGCCATGAGTAGTGACAGACAGATGGTTGCATGCACTGTATGTTTTTATCCCTTGAAGGTGTCCTGCAGGGACTTTGAAACCTCACATTTCCACTCCCCTTTCTCAGGAGGCTCCGAGTTACAATGGTTTTCTCTTCAAAGCCCTTGGTCATTCTTGAGCTCAGGCTTTCCATGGCTTTGGCCAGAGAGAGTTACTGTCATATTTAAAATGCACCATCTGCAGCAATTGGAAATTAGTGTTTTTATCTAGTCTTTGAGTACATGTAAGCTTGCCTATTAGACTTTTTTTGAGAAATAAATTTTTGTTGTAAATAACATAATGCTCTTTGTTTTCAATAGAGTAATTTACAGTACCACTGAATGAGAGGTCATGAGGCATCAATGGACTATCAATCTGACCCAAAGATGAAACAGCAAGCAAGGTGTCAACACCTTTAGCTGGTAAGGTATTGGAGTGATGGGTTCAGAATAATTTTATCTTTACCTGGAAAAATGCAAATATAAGTGATTCTAAAGAAAAAAATGAAAACCCAAAGGTTGACTCTTATAGAGGTTATTCTATAATTATATGCTTAATATATTGTATATTTACAACTAATTTAACCACTCAAAAGTCTATCAGGGATTAGTACATGGTCAGTAATTCTACCCCTCATCATTAGTAGTCCTCATGATTTGTAATCCAATGTGATCTGCGGTAGCAAAGACTTCCCTTTGGAAGCACTAAACAGAGGAAGCCTTAGAAAGTAATATATTTTGTGAAATAGGAGCACAATATACTTTTATGATTATTATTCATAGCCTGGCTCACCATGTAATTATAATCCCTAAATTCACATTTCCTGCTAAAGAATCCATTTTGGGTGGGGGTGGGGTGTTGGGTTGTGGAGAGGTGGTGAGTTTGTCCAGCAAGTTTTATGGGTAGAAATTCCTGCATTTGGTCTCTGCTTACTGTATTAATATGAGCCCCACTTTGTATGACAGCCTGAAGTGCCACCCAAGGGACAAGTAAGTCAAAGAGGATTTTGACCTTTATTTCACAGGAAATGAATCAAGCTTGTTTATATGGAAGAAAAGCAACTAAATATTATGCAACTACAATTCTAAACTTTATAGTTAAATTCAGTGCCTGTCCAATATAAAAACAGTAATGAAAAAGCTGAGCAAATTTCAGGTTTGTTTTCTTGGTGTTTTGTTTTTTCCCTGATAAGGAAGAAACAAAAGCAGCATTTTATTCACTCACAGATAGATTTCTGCATAGTTCTTGGGACCATTCTATTACACAGACTAGAACCCCATTTAACCAGTTCTCAGAGAGGTTAATTCTGAGCGTACATTTCTTCTTTTCTGTTTGTTTTGGAAAATTTTTATTATGATTTTATAGATATCTTAAACCTAGAATCTATGGATGTGGAGAGGACTTTTACAAAACAACCAAAGGCCTTGTGAATAGGAAAATTCTTTTTCTGGGTGCATTTTGATAGAAAAAGGAGGATGATTGCTATTAAACTAAACAGTCATTTTCAGAAACTCATAGGCATGGAAGACACATAGATTTCATTCATATATTATTTGAACACAAGAAATATGCAAAGAATTAAATCATTTTTACAGCCTATTAAGATAAAACTGCCTCATTAACACACGTGTTAGGCTAGAAAAACAGCAGGAAGTGATCAATGTGCCTTTCAAGTTGGAAATTTATGCTAGCAAATACCAATAAACAATGTGAATAGTCTTGCTGATTGCACTGGAAATGCTATTTAGGCTGACATTACATAACTAGGCGTAAAGCTATCCCATGAGCTAGATTCAAGAATCACTTAGATGTTTTTCTTCTGCAAGCACCCTGGTTAAATGAACATAACATTTACTGCAGCAATGATTACCTGTCCATACTAAAAGGATGAGTAAATGTCTTTAAAAACCTGAGAATAGAAATCACATTTCACGGTGTCTCTTTTTTCCCTTTCCATTTCTTCTCCTTTCTTTCTATTTGACTTTTTAGGTCTCAGAGAGTGTAAGCCCCATGCTGCTCCTCAGCGAAAAACCGAAGGACTTGTGTTCCCACAGAGACAGCTGTGGGCTGGGGGCCCACCTCCTTCCTTACTTTATGGCTTCTGTGGAGGCTTCTGTTCTTCACAGCTCTGACCTGACAAAAAGGGTGCCATGAACTGGTGTTTTCTTCTCACACTGTGGTCATTCGCAGCTCTTTTGATGGTGTTTAACATCTAGATAATCCTGCAAGCCTTTCGACTAAACAAATGAGTACCTGATGAGTGCATCTTCTCTGCCATACAGTAGGGGAGGTTTGCAGTCACTCCTCATCACTAGCCCTGGGATAAAGTGGAATTTAGTCCACTCTGTAAAGTACAGTAAAGATGTAGCCAGTCTGTTTAGAGATGCAGCTAATTTGTTTAAAGAGGGTGCAGTTATTTTGTTCGTATTCTATGATTTTTATAAATGTCCAGTTCTGTGATGTCACCAGTTGTGAAAACTGCTGATGCTGAAAGGAGTTTTGTCTAGCTAATGGCAGCAGGATTGTACCCTGTAAAATTCTGTTCTGTGGCATCTATTTAATTTAAGTCAATATGCTTAAAAGAACATATTTATGATGGTACTAATAATTGCTGCTGTTAACCTCTACCCTTACATTAATTCTTCAACATTGGGAGGACAGAGCAGCTGCCTATAGATTATTAAAGTTAGGACATAATTCTGATTTACCTGTCTGAAAGATATTACAATTTGTCGTTGCTAAATTAAAAACAATTAATAGCTTTCCTGTGTTCTTTTATATTAAGGACATAATTTCCTGATTGAATTTGCTGACAGTTCTAAAATGTAAATTTGTGGCATGTACTATTTTTGTGTCTCTATTTTATAGCATGGTTATATTTTATTCATTTAATTAAATAAAAAATGAGAGTAATTTATAACTTCCATGTTAGATCTTTCAGCTGCAGAACTGAGATCTATACAACATGTTTTTGGCATAGTAGAGATAAGAGGATCAGGGAAAAGTGGTTTTTCAGCCCTTAGAGCTGGACTAGGTTGAGTTACTATAGTGACAGATGAAGTTTCATCTGGATATAACCACCATTTTGAATGCTTATTCCTTTGGTAGTCACTTCCATGCTTGTGTATGGAAACTGCCTGGTTTAGGGAATATTAATCTCATGGCAGTAATAAAGTGGTGCTGCAGAATTTGGCAGAGTGAAGACTGGCCCCAAGATGCTGCTGTTTTTCAAATAAGTCTGTGCCAGTAAAGGGAATTGATTTTATTTTCATGTCAGAAAAATTAATGAATAAAAACAAATTTACAATTATTTAACCTTACTTGAGGACATGCATTTAATTTATGCAATGCTGACAACTGATCTGATTTTTTTTATATAGTTTTATGTACCTTGTACATGCTTTGAGCATAATGTCCATCAGGAGATAGAGAGCAAAATGTTCACATCTTCCAATACTGCAAGAAAGTAATGGACCCCACAAAGTGGCAGTCCTGCTGATAGAAGGAATAATCTGATGAATTATAGTGGCAATAGCATCAGTGGTTTTAAAACGCTGAGTTTAGAGGCTAAAAAAGCATTAGACAAGTGCTGTATGCTTTCACTAATCTATCACAGCACGATCTATCATGCATCTCCTTTTCTTTGGATGACATCGCCTTCTAGTAACATCAGCACAAATATTTGGAAGAAACTAGAGAAACATATGGCTTGCAGTACTTCACTGGCAAATTGCTTCAGCAGAAAGCATGCCTTTTCATTTACCTTCCCAGCCAATGCTTAGAGTTAATCACAGCAACCAAGTGTCACTGCTGTGCCATATGGAAGCAGAGCTAACTGCATTAGCAGAAATTTAAACACGTGGGGAGAGTCACAGGAATTATATGTTCTGGGAGTGTACACTTAATAGTCAGACAGGAACACTTGACAGAAAAGAGAGGAAAAAGCTGCACATTTCTTGAATCTTACTCTTTCCAAGACTCTCTTTTGACTTAAGCTTTCACCTCATATGCTCCTTCATGTGTTGCTGTTCTCCAAAATTCTTAGCTACTTGATAGAGTAGGCAGCAGCAATACTGAGAATGCCGTCCTGATCTCAATGAAATCAGCAGCAAGGCTCCAGTGGACTAGGACAAGCCAAAATTTCTCTTTTAATGTAGATTCAATTCTATTAAAACTGTTGCCTTAAAACAAAATCAAAACCGAAAAACATCCTGCTGTCTTTCTAAATATTACAGGAAAATACCACAACTGGATCCCCATCCTCCAGTTACTTGCCATTATGATGAATTATTGGTTTGGATTGTGCTTTGGGTTTCCAGGTCTAAAGGGATTTTCTTGGCAGCTTTGCTGTATCTTCACTTTAATCAATTATGTAATCAAATTGTCCTTCTTCCTCCAGTGTTCCGTCGACCTCTCTTGAAATGATTCGAAAAGATTTAAAGCATACTAGCTGTCATCAATGACAGCATGCACATAACTTGAAAATCTCATTACTACTTGTGAGGAATATTCAAACAGGGCTATTTAAAAGACAGGCTCAAGTCCAAATTTGGACAGTTAGTAAATTCTTTCCAGACTTTATGATAGTGAGTTAAAGTAAGATTCATCTCTTCTGTCTTTGGCCATCTCTAGTTTAGATGGGTCCCCCTGGGTTTGCTACCTGATGCTGGGTACATAGTAGAGTGGAGCACAGAGAGGCAGGTGATTTTAAAGCACATCAGTAATTGGACCTGTTTTACTCTTCTGCTTTAGGATGAGATGAATTTCTCCCTGAAATCAAAAGTGTCTTTCCAATGACTGCAAAGGGAACTTTAAAGGTAAATCTCTATACTGTAAATATGTCCAGTTAGATGAGATTCTTTCCCTTTGGTATCCTGCTGCAGGACATCCCATATTCCTTGCAGCTTTTGGGGAAGAATTTCAGTTTCCACTATAGTTCCCAAGTACTGTACCATGCCTAGGTGGCCCAACAGAGTTGAATTTAAAGCACGGATCCCTGCTAGTTGACCTTGGAAAAGATAAGCAGTAGGAGTTGGGTGGCCTTTATCACAAATGGTTGATAAAGTGAAAAGAACAGATACAGAAGAAAATCAAACTAATTTAAAGGTTAGTAGAGACACACAAATATGTGCTTATTCTCCTAAAAATGGGAAATAGATTTTTAAAATACGCTGCTGGGTTTTTGACACTAGATGGCAACAGTATACATTAGAACTACTGGATTGTCAACCAATAAAAGTAAACTTTACTCAAGGAATTGAATGAAGGAGAATCCCAGAAATTATTTTTAGAATAGATTTTGAATGAAATTAGAAAAAAATAAAGCATGTTTACAGTACTCCATGTTTCTTCTATCAAGATATAAAACCTAGAGAAACTAATTTAAATTTACAAGAAAAGCCTATATTTACTCAGAGTCAGAATCTGCCCTTCCATGAAAGAGTATTTATTAGAGATTGATCAATCTAAACAAACGTTGAATGTTGCTTTTTCTGGCTGGATTACAGTGTCTGACAGTCACAGGTCCCACTCTTGCTGCTCAACTTCCTCAACAAATTGGTGTATGTACAATGTTTGAGAGCAGTTTTCTTTTATCCTGAAATACATTTGTAGAATACAAGAATCAAGTTTTCATTTGCAGCTCTTCTATTGAATAGTAGAGACATTTTGCTGCATGACTCATTTAATTAGAAAAAAAATACTGAAACACTTCAGTGAGATTAAATTGTGGTGTTAATTTGAGGGGAGAGATCACAGCTGCACTTCTCCTTTTACAGTGGTCTAAATCTTTTGGTTTGCTTGGTATCATTAGCCAGTGAAGAGAAACAGAAGGATGTGACTTTCTGGAAATTCCTTTTAATTTCCTGATATACTTAAGATACAATGTTTGGGAGAGAGCATGCATAGTCCTCTGTGGGACTTCCCAGATGCTCAGGGAAACTAGTCCTCACTGTTTGTTGGTTTAGATAACTTTTCTTAACATATCTTTCTCATTGCCAGGTTCCCAATGGTATTGTTTAACATCCCAAAAGAGGAGTCTAGAACTAATATTCTGTGATATCATAATATAACTTCTACAGTAAATGAGAACACTGGACTTTCAAAGAATACAAGGGACCATTTAAGTGTTTAAAAACACTGAGTAAAGTTCCTAGACTATTCATGAATATATCCTTTTAATATTGCTACCACTTTGAAAAAAAAAAATCCATTTATTTTGTGGAACATTCTTCTGGGCTGTGGAGCTATCCTTTTTATATTGCTACTATTTTGAAAGAAAAGAAAACTTATTTCTTTTTTTTAATGTTTCTAAGCTGTGGATGAGTTTTCTGTAAAGCATGTTTCCAAGCTGTGAATGAGTTTCCTGTAAAGCAAAGTGGACATTGACTGAATTAGCATTCTGCAGAGTTTTCTGAAGGGCTAAAGACACATTAGTACTCATGGCTTCTCAATAAAAGAATATAAAGAGATCCCTTTGTGGATCAAAGTGAGAATTGCTTACATTTTTTTTTTTTTAAATAAAATCATACAATAGATATTTGGAACATAGGCACCAAAGCTATCTCCCCAACCTCAAGAGCTCCATCTCTGCTGTCTTTTAAGTGGACTCCTCCTTCTATCTTCAAACAGAAGCTCAGTAAGCACCCACATTATCCATATTTGGGTCCGTGCTATGGTCAGAGAGCCTGTGTATCCAGAATTCAGGTTCTGAGTTTGCAAGTAGATATTTCTGTGGAGAGAAATTATGTGGCATCCAGAACAGACGAACTTTTAACCCAGTCTCAAAGGTTCAAAGTCCACAGAATAGCTTTCAGTTCTCATGTGACTTTGAGGTGAGGTATGGCCTAAGGAAAATATTTTTGGAGAAGAGAAACAATGACCTTTCTTTACTGTTAGGTGAATATGGTAACTACATATTTCACAGATGTGGAGTATGAGGCAGAAAGATTAAGTGAACAGCTCAAGGCTATAAAGAAAAATTTGTATCAGAGCCCAGATCAGAAGGGAGGAATTGCTGACTCCCAATGCTATGCTAAGATACCTCTCTCTGTTAAAATTGGCCTATGAATCATCTTAAAAGCCAACAGTAATGCTTTATGAGTCTCAGCACTGCAGATGCTATTAGTCCTGTTGAGGAAGAAGGGACTTCTTTATCAATGTGCAGCAATAATCATTCCTCACTCTTATAAGCATTTATAAATATTCAAACCATTCACAGTCAAAATCCAGCAAAACACATTGTGTGCCAACCTTACCTTCCCAGGACTAAAATTTTTTTATTATTATTATTATTATTATTATTATTATTATTATTATTATTGTTGTTGTTGTTGTTGTTGTTGTTGTTGTTGTTGTTGTTTTTTCAAAATGTTGCTTCCAAAGCCTGTAAAAATGACTTTGCAGTTATGTCCACTTTCTGACAATGTCTTTATTTTCCTTCCTTATGAGGCATTTATAAGATATTTTAAGGTCCTTGGTTGCAGCAGAGCACAGAGAGAAAAAAATCAAAATGTGGGCCTTTGTATTTCAGGACATATCTTAATTTGATTCTGAATAATAGTACCTGATTATTTTCTGTCCTGTTTCAGATATGAGCAACGTTATTGTCCCTATCTTGAGAATAAAGTATCTGTATATGAGGCTGTGGTGCTACAGCTTGCAGAGAATATTCCAGTTCCCAAACCTTGCAGGATGTAACAGGCTTCCCAAGAGTAGGTTTTGGGACCTAAGCGTTTGGAATCACAGAATCACAGAATAGCTAGAGTTAGAAGGGACCTCTGGAGACCATCCAGTCTAACCCTTCTGCCAAGACAGGGTCACTTAGACCAGAATAAACAGGAATGTGTCCAGCTGGGTTTGGAGCATCTGCAGAGAGGGAGAATCCACAGCCTCCCTGGGCAGCAGTTCCAGTGCTCTGACACCCTCAGTGTAAGGAAGTTCTTCCTCATGCTGAGATTAAACTTCTTGTGTTTTACTTTGTGGCCATTGCTCCTCATCCTGTCGCTGGGAGCCACTGAAAGAATCTAGCACCATGCTCTTGGCACCTGGCTTCGAGGTATTTGTAGGTATTGATGTATGTATTTCTCCAGACTGAGAAACAGGGGCAGCTCCTGCACTCTCTCCTCATGAGAGAGATGCTCCAGACTCCTAATCATCTTTGCGGTCTCCTCTTCAGTCGCTTCTTATCTTTCTTGAACTATGTAGACCAGAATTGAACCCAATACTCCAGATGTGACTTCACTAGGGTCAAGTAGAGGCTGAGGATCACCTTCCTTGACCTGTTTGGTTCAGTTACTTTCTCATCAGTTAAGATCAGCTGGATCGCCTTGGTTGACAGTTCCTAAACCAGGGCAATTTGGAACCAAAAGCCACATTTCTTTAGGTTGCTTACTGGAGTAAATCAGGAGTAATTGCACTTAATGGTGCTGCAATGGAGTGCGAGGAGGAAGCAGGACAGAAATGATGATGTGGGAAGTGATGAGGGAGGTTCCCTAGGCAGTCAAAGTTACCTACTTGATTACTGAATTACTTGGTCATCTATCTCCCTCTGAGCATAATAAGCTTCTTGACAATCCTAGATTAGAAGGAGATTTTCCAGTGTGTATGGGGAACGATGGTAAACTCCAAGTAACCCATCTCTCCACAGAGCCAAAGCAGACAGCTCAGAGGGCATGGAGAAATCTAAGTCTCCGGCCTAGGAAAGAAAAGGCTCTGAGATTTGATATTCTCTCTGAGTCATGAAGAGAATTATTGCTATAAAGGTGCAAGGCCTGAAGCTTTACAGGTGATAGGGGAGATTTGCATACTTGAGTGTGAAATGCACTAAAATTGAGGAGAGAAACAGTATGACGTTGCACACAGCCTCACTCACAAGCAGGCATTAAGCATAAAAGGGGTCTAAAAGAAGTCATCAGTAAGCTCTGAAATGACACTGTTAATTGTTGTGGTGTCTGATGTCTCAAACATTCCACCATGTTCTCTCATCTGGAAACAAAAATCAGCTTTAGTGGGTTTTCACTTGACTTGCAGACATGAGCTCATGCAGATACTTAGCAAGAAAATCGTACATACTTGTTTATGTTCAAATATCATTAACTCATGTCCTCAGAAAAGAGCTTTTAATTAATTGTGATTTTTAAAATATCATAAATGCAGTGCTAGATTTATAAGTAAAATTAAATGCTGCATTCAAGGTCTATTTTCACAACAGAGAGATATGTAAAACTGTTTTACTTTAATCAATTAGGAGTATTTATCCACCTGTATAACTAGCCACTATGAAAGTATTGCTATTTGCATTTATTATTTATACAATGTCATATTTCCTTCTTCATTTAGCTCTTATCTCACTGAGTGTCCTTGGTTAAGTTACTTAAATTTCAGTGGGCCATCATTGCATGGCTTGACTTAGCATAGGTATTCTTCTTTAAAGCTGCCTTTTCTCTGGAATAACTTTCATCTGTTCTTTCTTAGTAAAGAATCCCATATGCATTATGAAATTTGTTCATAAACATGTTAGCATAGGGCACTATAGCATCAGGAATGTTATACCCTTTAGGAACTGTCATAAAAAAAATTAAATTCTAGTTAAAAAAAGGTTTATCTAAATTAATATTAGTTCTTTTTTTAGTAACTTAGTTTTGTAGCTGCTACAAGTCACTTCAGACTTGTTAACAACTTCCAGTAACCAAATTGTTGACATCTGTGAAGAAACCAGAGTACTGTAGATAATTGTGCAAGTCTGTTCCTGCTGCTGGACAGAAGGAACAGACAAGAGTGCAACTTCAGCAGCCATTTGTTCAGTTTTTAGGTGTGGCTACTATCCAATGGAGAAGCGATTTTGTAGCCCAGAAATTAGCAATGAATGAGAACCCCAAAATGAGAGGAAGTCTATTGTACTAGTAAAGGGGAATGTCAGATAAAAACTCGTGAAATAATCCATACCCTTTTCTGAAAGTACAGAAATACTGGTTCATGAGACTGCCTTGGAGCCTTGTTGTGGTCTAAGCTCAATCAGCAAAGGAGCAACACACAGCCACTCACTCACCTCCCCACCAGAGGGATGGGGAAGAGAATTGAAAGAGTAAAAGCTAGAAAACTCAGGGGCTGAGAAAAAGTCTGCATAATAGGTAACTAAAAGGCCTCACATACATACAAAGCAAAACAAGAAATTAATTCACCACTTTCCATGAACAGGCAGGTGTTTAGCCATCCCCTGGAAAGCTGCATGTAACAGTGACTTGGGAAGACAAATGCCATCTCTCCAAACATTCCCCTCCTCCTCCTCCTTCCCCCAACTCTTTATGTACTGAGCATGTCACCATATGGTCTGAGCTACCGCTTTGGTCAGACCTGTCCCTCTTGGGTCTCCTCCCAATTTCCCACACAGTGACAACCCCCTCACCACTGTGGCATCATGGAAAACAGAAAAGGTGCAAGTGCTGTGCAAGTGCTGCTCAGTAACAAAAACATCCCTGCATTATCAACACTGTTTTCAGCACAAATCTAGAAGTTAGCCCCACACCAGGCATTGTGAAGAAAATTAACTCTACCCCAGCCAAAACCATCACAAGTCTAATTCAGATAATTTCATCCTGGATATGTAAACTGTTGCCCTTTTTGAATAGTATGGTATTATTTCCTGACTCAGACTGACTTGAACTGTTACTACTAATCAAACACCAGAGGTAATTCCAGAAAACCCTGATATCTGTGAGGAATGATGCATAGTTTATAAAATGTTTAGGCATCCTTCACAGAGGAAAGTGCTGTTTAGGTGTGTGCTGTTTGTATCATGGTAGATCTGTACAGTTTGTGTATTAACAGCAGCAACAGCAACAACAACACTGAAATGACAATGCTTAAACAATGTTAAATCTGCTTTGATGTTATTGCCATGTCAAACAGCAAAAGTTTCAGAAAAAGATTTAATCAAGTACTTATACAAAGACAGCTTTACTGTCATTTCATGGAATAAATCATTCTAATTATACTAGTATTGAACTATAAATGCAGAATCAGTGTAAATGATGCACAGCACTTTAGGTAACATTGTCATAGGAAGGCAGACTTCAGCCTACTTTATTTAAATAAATTAATGTATGTGTTTCTTTTATAAACAACCAAATAACCAAACAAACCCATAATGAAACAGAAATGATGAATGACCTTATCATAGGGTGCTTCAATTAAAAGATATAAAATTCCTATGGCAACTTTATGAAAAGAGTATGGAAATGCCACTTGAAAAAGGCTTGAGAGAAGAAGCAATGTAGGGAAGGACCATCAGTACTTGCTCGTCTCAGTTGTTCATAGTGTTACCACTTGTACCCATCCAAGCTGAGACCTGGAGACCACGTTTACACCATAAGGCCAAATGCAGTCAGATCCTTGACTGGCTGTACTACTTGTTACCCTGGGTACTGGCACAGTTTGGTAAGCACAAACCAGGGAGACAGCCAGGCTCTGGCCCTTCTGTTTTGGCAAGTAAGATAATTTAGTGGTATGTCTGCAAACTGGGTTGTGACACTTGGCTACTCATGCTACAGAACTGTCTCTGCAGTGTCTGATTTACTAAAATAGTCACAGCCTAAGTGTCAAATGTCAGCCTCCTCCTGACTTTTTACTAAGAATGAAGTCAAAGAGAAATACAGCTGTTTTCTCAGGGCAGAGCACACAGACAGGCTTATTTTTTTCTGAAAAGGTATAAAGTTCTCATGCCTTTAGGCAGATCTTACAAACTGTTTGTCATGGGATGGGACAAAGGGGCACTTAGCATTTTCGTCAAGCCTCCAGCACGTGAGAAAGAGAGAAAACAATAACATAGTGATATTCTGCAAAATACTTGGCTAAGAGGGAGGCTGGCATCACACAGAAAAAGAAAAAAGCCCAAACTAGAAAACTACTGTTGGGAGGCTGGAAGCAAAAAGGATAAGCAAAAGATTCAATTGTCTTAAGCTCCAGATCAGCTTTTTGTGTTGAACTTACTCACTTGAGACTTTCTTATTCCCTCAGGAAATGAGACTGCTACAGATAAAGTCTTCTTCAGTATTCTGCCTTAATTTGATCCTTGGAAATGTTGGAAAGAACTGTATGTGGTATGTAATTAAATGTTGTACTAAAGCAGACATACAAGAGAGCTTAATAACATTTTCCACATGATGTGGAAACAGATATATCACTCTGTTCATACTGTTTTTCTTACTCTTGGCAATATTTGCTATGACTAGTACTCTTTTCCATGACAGTCCAAATGCAAAAGTAATTTGATTATTGCATGATTTTTATTGTACAACTCTGATAAACAGGATTCCTCCTGATTTTTAACTCAATCTGTGGTTTGATCTTCATGCATCCAAACTCTCCCATTTAAGAAAAATACTAGATGTCCTTTAAAAAAACCGGTACTCCCTTCCTTGCCTCAGATATGTCACAAAAACATGGGGACCTGTTGTTTACTTTGTGCTGGCAGTGCTGAACTATTGCTTACTATAACTGCCAGCATGTAGGAGAGTATTTTCAGAGCATTTTTGTAAATCTCCCTGTGATTTGATACAAACAGAGAAGCCAAAAGAGATTAGACACAACCAGAGTAAGATTTCCCCTGGAGGAGTTTGCAAGACCCACCTGTTTGCTAAAGGCTTCTTATCACTGTAAATAAATATGAGGAAAGCAAAAATCAGGCAGTATTTCTTAGAATAAGTAATGATTCAGGAGCCAGGTCTCTGGTGAGTTTGATTTATAGAAATCACAGTGAAAATCCGTCAGCTTGTACCTTAAAAACAAATGTAGAAAAAAGTAGGATAACCAAAATAACATTGACTATGGCATATATTAATTACCAGTCTTAAGGTTTCAATGACTACTCTCATAGTGTTCATTCTGTTTTCTTGTATAAACTCAGAAGATTTTTCTTGACTTTTAAATGAAATTTCAAATTAACATAATTTTTTGCTTCTGTTAGCATATCTGTGAGAGGGTTAAGACCTGCATTTTTTTCACCTAGTTCTGAGACATCTGAACACAGGATAGTGCAAGTCTTAAATTATTAGTGACAATTTCCATGTTTTACTTGTTTGCTTAGGGTTTTTTTATGTGAAAGGGGTAGATCAAAATGAGAAGTAAATTCACACCATATGAAGATTTTATCTAGTTGTGAAGCAAGTTATCAACCAAACTTTACACCACTACCCATCAAACCACTAAATATCACTCATTTAATTTCTGAAATTTTAAATTCTAAAATCATGAATCCAGGAGAAGGGTTCCTTCTGAAGGCACCTGTACAAAAATTGGAACTGGAAAACTGATTCTGGTCAATACTTCCTACCTTTTTTTCAAACGATTTTAAAGAAAGAGGAAAAAGAGGGGAAAAGAGAAAGGGGATCCCATTAATCCATATAAATACCTCAAAGCTGGGTGTAAAGAAGATGGTGCCAGACTGTTTTCAGTGGTGCCCAGAGACAGGACAAAGAGGAATGGCCATAAAGTAAAACACAAGAAGTTTCATCTCAACATGAGAGTGTCAGAACTGTTGTCCAGGGAGGTAATGGAGTCTTCCTCTCTGGAGACATTCCAAAACCACCTGGATGTGTTCTGTGTATCCTGCTCTAGGTGATCCTGCTTGGCAGGGGCATTGGACTGGGTGATCTCCAGAGGTCTGTCCAACCATAACAAATCTGTCATTCTGAGAAGTAATACACAATGCAGAACTTTCTACCTGTGGGCAGTCAGGTTAGAGCAGAGGGGAGAGGAAGAGGCTATTTCTGAAATAAAAGTCTCATCCTTACAATATACACAGCTACATGTTATCATGTCTATTGAAGGTGTGAAAGTAGGAGATCATTAGTTTCATCATCTTTTGGATGCTCTAACGAATGTTAAGAACTGCATTCATTACAGTAGTTCAGACCTGGTGAAGGATAAAGGCATCTTCACACCGTCGTTCCTCTTTACCTTTTCTGCTCTGTATTTTGTGTTTCCAAAGGTTGTCACTGAGTTCCAGATGGTAAGTGTCCCTTAGTGATGCAG
Source organism: Vireo altiloquus (assembly GCA_013396875.1). NCBI lineage: Eukaryota > Metazoa > Chordata > Aves > Passeriformes > Vireonidae > Vireo > Vireo altiloquus. Next base: position 132,104 of record VZRF01006710.1, read on the forward strand.
CAATGGAGTTACCTTTTTCAGATTCTTGTTGGTGGCTGTACATGTCATCTTCCCGGGCTGCAACTTGCTCTGTTACAGCCTTTGACAAGTAGAGCTCGGTTACACTTGACTCCTATGCAGCAGCTCAGGCACTGGGGGAAGCAAAACATCCCTCAACTGCCTGCCAGTTGTCAAGTTAACTCAGGCAAATAAATTCCATGTCAGGTCAGTGCTTCCTGCAAATTCAGTGTTCAGAAGAGGTAATGCTTTCCTCAGAGGCAGGAAAGAACTTCACTAAACCAGTTCTCCCTTTGTTCATATCAGTCACTTTTTCTCTGCCAAGTGTCTGTGAAGTATTGAGTGTCTGAATGCAGAGACAGAACATGGAATTTAGGCTGTAAGCCTCTGGTTCCTACGTCGTTATCTCACTTGACAAATATTCTCTTGCTGACAAGTGAGCTGTTAAACATTAGCTGAAAGGAGAAAAAGAATGCAAATTCTCTTTTAATTAATTGGCGAATTTGTGACATCATTCAATGTCATAGTAGCTTTTTATCAACAATGTATATCCTTATTAATACACCTATAAAGTAAGGAAATATTATTATTTCTGTTTTACCAATGAAATGTAACTAGAAAACATAAAGTGACTTGCTTAAAACCACATCAAGATAATAAGAGAAGCAAGTTCAAAATTCTTAATTCTTCAATCTGGTTCTTTCACAATGAATATCCTTTCCTGTAAACAATTTTTGTTCCTCTAACCTGTACTCTTCTCTCACAATTTCTGTATTTTAGACAGTTACTGAAGTGTAACTGATATTTCTGGTTGTTGCTCCTTATCTTATAATTTAGTTCTCAATCATAAAATCTAAAAAAAAAAAAAAATAGTTTAAGACAAGAAATTAAAACTAAATGGAAAACAATACTGTGATGGAGATATTCTCTTTGGCTGACATAAAATTTTTCTTCAAAGTATGTTGGGGCAGACAGATGTATATTACATTATGCATTCCTATTGAAATAATTTAAGAAAAACTGAATATTTTCTTATTCCATAAAAAAGTATGTTCAATACTGATATTTTAACACTGAGCAACAGACACAATATCATCAAAGGATCATCAAACTTCATTATTCCAGGAAAAAAACCACATCAGTAGGTCAGTGAAAGAGATGCCCTCTGTGAAGGGCACTCAGAGGTTTCTTTCAAAGACATCTTTCACTCATGCCATTCACAGAGCAGTTCCTTTTTCCTGCATAGCAGAATATGGGACTTTCCCCAATGCTCAGCTTTAGGCCCACATCAAAGTACCAAAATTCTGTTTAAGGTTTGGTATGTTGAATGCTTTCATTAATAACATATGTTATGACAATTAGCTACAAGTACCACAGAAGAGTAGAAAGCTAATGTAGCTATATACACCATGGCTCCAGAATATGAAATAGATGTCCTCCACCTTCGATGAAGTGTCAATACAACATGGAAAACTCTTGAATTAACTTTTAGGATTGTTTGTCTTGAGAAACAAAGGCTCGACCTGCATTAAATAAATGCATCTGACTGAAACTAATGCGAAATACATATTTTTGAATTTTTTGGAGTTGGAAATTGATTTCTTAGCCATATAATCACAGACACATTCTTTATCCAGTGATTAAGGCACTGGGAACAGGTTAGTGTGAGTCCTGGATTTCAGTCCTTCTTGCTAGTGCTGGTTCTCTACTGTGTGTAGGAACATTATTGAGTGAACTCTGCTTGCTCTCTTAAAGTTTGGACTCTGAGGAGCTTTTAAGACCTTAGTACTTCAGTCGGTAAGTAGGCTGTATGTATGGTATGCATTGTATATCTTCTTGCTTATGTCTCTGCCTAGTCATGTATATAAACATGAGTGAACTGTGCTTCCAGTGCTTTTGTTTTTAATTCTGCAATTTCCTCAGTGTCCTCTGCTAAATAATGGCTCAACTTCAACAGGGAATAGTAGGTTTCACAGCCCCCTTCCTACAGCATACCCTCAGAGAGGAAATAAATTCAAGTTTCCTTCTTTTTGGACCATTCTTACTTTGACCTTGTTTGGAATGAAAAAAGTGTAGCATTGGAAAAGTAGTGTAGTATTTGGAAAATATTTGTGCTTGTGCTTAGGAGACAATGCTGTGGATCCCTGGTACTACATCCTTGTGGCCCCAACCAAGGATCCAGCTCCAAGAAAGAGATACTTTTGTAAATATCAACCCTGATGGAGTCTTACAGATGAGCTATAGGAAAGTGTATTTAATTTTAAATACCCTTTATAAGTGTTTACCTCTCTGGATAGAGATTACAAATTTAATATGTGGATTCTCATTTTCAGAATCCACTGAATATTTAGCTTCCAGTCTCCTTTAGCAGGTCTAGCCCACGGGCCTTAAACTAGAGTGTGAAAGTCTGTGAACTTTTCATGTATCACGTTTCATTTTCCGCTCCCTAAATCCAGGGAGTCAGTGAAAAAAAAAAGGAAGCATATTTACATGAATTATAACTCACTCTTTTAATTAAAAACTTGGCAAAAAATAATAGAGGGCATGCCTTTTTGTAGCATTCATTTTGCAAATTGTATTCGACTGCTGCCAAAATTTCTGTCGTTACTGTCAGTTATTTAGTCCCATTAGCAATATTTTTCTTTCAGTCTCCCTGATCATAAGGGTTTATGTTTCCAGACACATGGGAATGATGTGTTCAGATAACACTCTTTGTTATGAACTGGTATAAAGGGCCTAAGCCAGGTGTGGATTTCACAAGATTTCATTTGGAGTTGCAATGATTGTGGCCAGCAGGTTGAGGGAGATCATTCTACCCCTCTAGTCCTCCTTCCTGGGTCCTTACCTGGAGTGTTCCATCCAGCTCTGGAGTGTTCCATCCAGCTCTGGAGCACCCACTAGAAGAAGGACATGGACCTGCCGGAGAAAATCCAAAAGAGGACCGCAAAGATGATCAGAGGGCTGGAGCATCTCTCTGCTGAAGACAGGCTGAGTGAGTTAGGGCTGTTCAACCTGGAGAAAGGAAGGCTCCAGGAAGACCTTTAGAGTAGTCTTCCAGTACTTAAAGGGCAGGCTACAAAGAAAGCTGGAGAGGGACTTTTTACAAGGGCCTGTAGTGATAGGACTAGGGGGAATGGATTCAAAATGAGAGTGAAGGTTTGGGTTCAGTTTTAGTAAGAAATTCTTTACTGTGAGGGTGGTGAGGCACTGGAATAGGTCACCCAGAAAAGCTGTGGCTCCCCCAACCCTGGAAGTTCAGGCTGGATGGGGCTTTGAGCCACATGGTGTAGTGGAAGTTCACTGCTCCTGACCTGGCAGAGATTGAAACTAGAGTATCTTTAAGGTCCCTTCCAAGACAACCCATTCCATGATTCTATGGATTAGTACTTTCCCAGCAGAATCACCTACATGTAGTTCTCACACAGCCAGAAGAGAGCGGCCACCTTTTAAACTCCAGTTCCAGATGTTTTTTTAGCCAAAAACTCAGTTACAGATGTGTTTTTTTAAACTCAGACCTCTCAGTACTTCCTCAGTATTGGCTTTAAAAGAGCTTCTGACAATCGCATCACTATCAAGTGCTACAATTTGTCTCATCTTTACTGGAATTTGTCCAGGGCTTTACTTCGTGTTTTTCTTTCAAAATTCAAATTATGGAATGCTGGACAAACCTGAGGCTAAGAAAGATCTAATAAAAGAAAACTAATGGAAGCAACTGATTTTTCTGCTTCTTCTTTTACACACAGATGATACCTATATGCTTAATACACCTCATTTAGATGAAGATGCCCAGATGAAGAGAAACATAGCTTGAAAGACATAAGAAGTAATCCTTAGTCTTTACTAAGATGCATTGATGAAGGTTCTGCAGAAGCAGAGGCTTCCAGTTCATGGGAGAAGAAAAGGAGAAATTCAGGAAGAGAGCCACAAAAAAGACCAGAGGGCTGGATAACATGACCTACAAGTAAAGACTGAACAAATAAGGGTTATTTAGATGAAAGAAGAAAGGATTATCAGGAGAAAAAGAGAGGGAAAGAAGTGTCAAACTTCAAATAAGAAAAGGTCTTCGATGAAGATCAAGGAATTAATTTGTTCTCTTTGTCTACAACATATGTATGCCATGGGATGCAAGGGCTGAAATTACATCAGAAAATTCAGGTTAGACACCATGGAAGTTTTCTAACACTTCAAGTATTAAAGGAATGGAAAAGCTGCCTAGGGAAGGTCATGGCATCTCTGTCTTTGAAGAACTTTGAGAACAGTTTAGAGATATGTCTACCAGGAATAATCCAGGTATAGATGTTCCTGCTTTGTTGTACAGTGCTCAAACACAGGATATGAAGGTCTTTTGTAGTTGCTGTGACTCTGAGACTAGTAGGAATAACAATGCACTTGCTTCATTTTTGTAAACTTCACTTGTTCCTTCCAGACACTCCCTGGTGCTGAAAGCACAATATTCTCCAATGGGATAAACAGAGCTTTTTATTGTGCTGGCAAACCCTTAAATCTGATGTAGTCATTGCTAGGGAGCTCAGAGAGAAACTGGCTGGGTGACGTGGGCATTGAGGTAACACCACTTCTTTTGTGGGGAAAGAAAATGGAGAATAGTTCCAACCTTTGGCTGCAGGGGAAAGCAGCTGGAGAGAGGAAAGGCAGCAATCCCCATGGCGAAGGGGAAGTGTCTCTTTGAGGGGGAAATTGTTGAATTCAAGGAGCTTAGAGTGAGGGGTGAGTCATTCACTGGGTGCTGGCCATTTGCTTAGGAAGCTCCAAGTGCTCTTCCAAACAAACATAAGGTATCAGGATTCCAGCACACCAGCACACAGAATGGTAATGAGCTGCACTGAGGAAAAACAGTGGCCTGAAGGAAGCATGGGTGAGAAGTATCATCTTGTACAAGAGATGCTGATTTAAGTTGATAAGAAACTTAACAATTAAAAGCTAACTTTTAATTGCACTGCTGCAAACTTTCTTTTAGTGAATGACTTCCATGTTTATGGGTTGAAAGCCCAGAAGGAAAAGCAGCAGCAGCAGCAGCAGTGTTCCCAGTGGAGAGGACTTCTGGCACAGTTTTAGCTGACTACTGAGATCCATGGCAGAGTTGGAAAGTTATCAACACACTCCTGCTTGACATGAAAGCAAAATACCTCAAACAGATGATGGATGGTCTTGTGCAGTTGTGACAGGCGGGGACTCGACCCAGTGGGACCTGAAGAAGCTCATCGGGATCACTGATATGCGCTGAGAATACAAACTTCTGCCCTCCCCTGATCAATACTAAATCTACCCTCAAGATGGAAAGTGGTTGTATGCCATACAGCTCTGTGGGGCACGAACAGCAACAGTAGTAACCAGGAGAGTGGAGCTCTAACCAGCTAGGAGATGACACACTGATTTTCCTATTTGCTAAAACAAATTGGTTGAGTTTTTTAGCTTTGATAAAAAAAATTATACAAAACCTATTCATAAATTGCCAGCAGAGACTTCAAGCAGTTCTTAACTCGTTGCCAATATGCTCACCTTTCTCAACGATAACTTTAACTCACTGTGAAAAGCATTGCTTTATTTTCACAGCAAAAGTTGTGCATAGACTCAAACTAACAAATCTTCATTTTGCAGGGCATCTGGGGAGGACATAACTATCACTGATTTCATAATATACAGGAAATCTCTAAAGGGGTTTGGAGCTGTTTCATGAAAATTCATAGTAAGCACAAATTTCAGAGATGTCAATAAAATATGAAGGTGCTTTGCATGTTGTAAGATCATGTTCAGGTACCAGATTATTATAAAAACCTATAAACAGTATGAAGGGCAGGAAGAACTTCCTACCCCTAAGAATGGTGATGCTAAAATATGTGTAGGAGATACAGTAAGAACCACATTCCAATCATTGGCAGAGCTGGTGCTCAGCATTTAATCGATTGATATTAAATATAGCAATTGATGGAGCATTTCCAGTTTCTGGGGAAGCTTATTTAACATTGTTGAAGTTATTCTAAAATAAGTTGAGAAAACTGTGACAGCTGGTCAAATTTCTTTTACATTTATTGACTGAAATGAATCTGGCCCAGATAGCATTTTCAATTTCTCTTGAAGTGTGACCACAATGCACAAGCTGGAATGGAGAAAAGAAGTCAAGATATCAATCACTTTCTAATACTACAGTGAATAAGTCTAAGCTGTGAGATATCACTATAAAAGTAGCAGGCATGATAGTAAAGAATTTAGGAATCTTGTCAAATTTGGATGTAACGGTTTGATTTATCACTAAGCAATAGTGACGTTTATTTAATGGGATCACACTTTGTTATAATTTTTCTGTTGATAAAATATATTTCACCTCCTGCCACATTGTGAAAATGGTCTTCAGAGTCACTAAGGTTTTTTTTTTCTTAACAGGATTTGATAATTACAGCTTTAGACAAGGAATGCCGTTAAACCCTGAATTTGGCAGGGTTCTGAGAGCACTAATAGACTTTACTGGCCCTGACCAGGCTTACCTGGAGCCTCCACTCCACTCTTGTGCTGGGGGTTTCATTTCAGTTCAGGTCTGGCATTCAGTCCTGGCCCCAGCTGTACTGTGAATGAGCCTGTGCCCATCCATGTCTCTGGTCCTGCCTCCTGGATGGATCCTGGACCTTTGCTATAGCTTTGCCTCCAGTGCTGTCTCTGTCCTGAATCTCCTCATGGTCCCTGGGTGGACCAAGGACCTGATTGATGTCCTCACTATGCCAGGGGCTGTCCTTGTGTGTTACCAGGTCTGCAGCATGGGTGCTGTGGGGCTGTGCCTTGGGTAGGGAAGGCACTGCCGGATGAGCAGTCACCCTCAGCCCCCAGCTCACCTTCCCTTAGGGAATGGCCCCGCCTCTTGCTGCTGTCTGCCTGTAAATTTCTCTGCGTGTAAAACCCGAGTGTTCTGCAAAGCTTGTTTTTTTTCTTTTTCTTCAGGCTTGTGCTAGTTAATTTTAAAGGCTGCTTTTACTTCTGAAAATTTTCATAGTAGATCAGTTAAAATTACGTTATAATTATGACCAAGTTTTAGTATCTATCAAGACCTAACTCTTTTTACTTGAGTCACATGAAAGGTCATATCTCTGAAGTTTTGCTCTGTGCATTGACATTCATCTTGTACCACTGTAGTTGCTTTGCCAGTAAATAAACAAAGGACAGTTAGACCTGTGCCTATTTTCATGGTAAATACCTAGAATCGGAGAATCATGGAAGAACAGTTTGGAAGGCATGTTTGAAGGTTATCTAGTTCAGACCTCTGCTCAAAGCAGAGCTATCTCTAAAGGCAGGTGGGGTTTCTTCAAGACTCTGTTTAGCTGAATTCTGAGTGTCTCCAAGGATGGAGATTACACAGTTTATCTGGCAGTCTGTTTGATTAACCCCTACCATGGATTTTTCCTCATGTTTGACAGGGATTTCCCTTCTTGCAACTTGTATCCTCTCTCATCCATTTGCTGTGCCATTCTGAGAGGAGTCTTTCTCCATCTTCTCTATTTACTCCCTTTCAGAAACGCTAGACTATTCCTAGGTGCCCCTGCAGCCTTCTCTTCTTAAAGCTAAACAAATGCAGTTCCTTCCGCATCTCTTTTTATATCACCAGCTCCAGATCTTTAAACATTGCAGAAATCTGTTGCTGGGCTTGCTTTGATTTGTTCTTGTCACTGTTGTGCTGGGGGCCAAAAGTGAAACCACATGCAGCCCGATGCAGCCACGTAAGTGTTGAGAACAGGAGAATAACTACTTCCCTTGACCTGCTGACTATACATTTGCTTGTACAGTCCAGTATGTGGCTGTATTTGATTTATATATGCAGTGGAAGTCTGAGTGTGGCCATAGGTAGTTTTGAGGTTCTGCAAAACACCTCAATATTCCCCCATTCTGACTGAGCCTGGAGACTGCACTGAACAGGGCTAAGGGATCTCATCTACACATGGGCAAGTTCGCAGCTTGTCAGCATATCCATCTAGCTGTCAATTTTATCTTTTTTTTTTTTTATCCACAAAATGAGGAGCACATAAGTGATCCTCTCTACTTATTTGAAACTCTGCCCTTCGAATGTGCAAATGATGGCCGTTCCATGGACTACACAAGCTCAACAGATTATCATCCTGCTGGGAACAGTCTTACACCTGGCTAGGGCTTTTTATAACAAGCATTTACTGACCGTTTCCTCTGACTCCGTTGAGAAGAGTTTACATATGACAGTGGTGAGGGTCTGGCCAGTATCAACAGAAATATTCAGGTCATTGCACTGCCAAATAGGTTAACACCTTGTGAAAAGAAAAGCTACTTGGTCCAAAATATCCCAGAGTTTTAGCCTTCATAGCTGGCATACAGTTTGGAGTGGTTTGGAGAATTTTAAGGCAGAATTTGGTTTTTTATGGGTATGTTTGTCTGCAGATGATTACCTATAAAAGAGGTAAGAGAGGAAATAATTATGTCATGTCTCTGTGTCATGGTTTAACCCCAGCTGGCAATCAAGCCCCACATAGCTGCTTGCTCAGTCCCCCATTAGTGGGATGGGAGAGAGTCAGAAAGATAGAACTGAGATAGCTCCTGGGTCAAGATAAAGACAGTTCAATAGGTAAAGCAAAAGCTGCACCCATAAGCAAAGGAAAACAAAGAATCAATTCATCACTTCCCATGGGCATGCAGGTGCTCAGCGATCCCCAGGAAAGCAGGGGTCCATCACACCAAAAGCTGACTTGGGAAGACAAATGTCATCATTCCAAATGTCCACCTTTTCATCCTTGTTCTCCCAGCTTCATATATGCTGAGCAAGACACCATGTGGTATGGGCTATTCCTTGGGTCAGTTGGGGTCAGCTGTCCAGGCTGTGTCCCCTTCCAATTCCTTGTGCAGTCTCAGGCCCCGTCTGGTAGGCTGGGATCAGGAGAAGAAAATACCTTGACACTGTGAAAGTACTGCTCATCAACAGTGTAAACTTCTCAGTATTATCAACACTGTTTTCAGCACAAATCCAAAGCACAGCCCTACACCAGCTACTGTGAATAGAATTATCACTACCTTAGATAAAATCAGCACAGTCCACGAGTGCTAATGAGTGCAGTCTTATCTGTGCCAGAGTAGGTTAAGTCTGGACATCAGAAAGAGGCTCTTCACAGAAAGACTGGGCATTGGAATGGGCTGCCCAGGGAGGTGGTGGAGTCACCATCCCTGGAGGTGCTTAAGGAATGACTGGATGGGGCACTCTGCAATGATCTAGCTGACAAGGTGGTGTTAGGTCATGGGTTGGACTCGATAATCTAAAAGATATTTTCCAACCTAATTGATTCTGTGATTCTGATTCTATTTGCAAAAGTGCTACAGTGCAGGGAAAATATGTTTCTTCAGTGTGCTGATTTAAATACCATGGAAGATAGAAAGGGAAAATAAACACACATGAAAAAATATTTCGTTCTGCTCTAGCCTGCCTCCTCCCTTGTATGTACTATTCAGCTGCAAAGCAGAGAAAATGTGTGCCTGAACTGTATTTACAGTATTCAGGATACTACTGGACAAAACCTTGAAAAATGCTAAAATTCTAAGAGGCAGACAGCAACCAAGGGAAATAATTTTCCTCTTCACCTGAAGAGAACTTAACACTTCTCTGTATTTACATCTCAAACAGAAAGTGAATGTGTGTTTCCTTTTCAGTACTTAAGGTGGCCTTTATTTAAGTACTTGGCTGTTGTTGAGTGAACTTTATGACATTTCTGGAGGTTTGAAGCCTAAGCTACTGTGCCTGTATAAGAGCACAGTATGGTTCTGTCCCTTGTACAAATGGGTTCACTGCAGCACAGAGAACAGAAACACCTCGTTTGGGACAGGGCAAAGGAGAGATGCTCATGGCCTGACACATGCTCCTTATTATAGCTGCCCCTCTCTGCAGGCTGCCAAAGGTCTGCTCAACAAAAAGGAAAAATAGGGAATTTCTTACCATTGCTGCAGGGATCTAGAGTGCTTCAGAGCCCTGAACAAATAAAAAAAACATTAGAAAGCTGTTTGGCAAAGAAGAATGATAAATCTGTCTCACGCCAGAAATAGGATTTGAAAGAACTGTTATTATTTATTTATTGCTATTTTTAAAATAAATAATAATGAAAAAGATATTAAGGTGAGCAGGGATTTCAGCTGAGGAAAACAGCTTACAACCTAGTTAATACTGGCTTTTCTAATGAGTTTTTTCAGGATTTGGGGGTTCTGGGCTAATGAAAGAAATTTTCAAGTTGGCTTCCTTTTTAGCTCCAGCCTTATCCTATTGAAGGCAGTACATTGGCTACTCAGTAAAGTCTGGAGAGGTATCTAAGAAAGGAGGCGGGGGGGGGATGTTTATATGTTTATACAATTTATCTCACTCAAGAAAAGCAGGGGCCAGAAGATATTACTGCTATAGTGAGTGTTCTTCACATCCTCTTCATCTTCCATGCAAATGTCACTGAAATTAGGTTCATAAAAATAGTTAAATATCACATTCAAAAAGACATCCAGTGGAGAAACTGTCGTGGGTAGATTTTATACTGTATGCTTTTGTTTTGCTTTTACTGAAATGCTGCCATCCCAATTAGGTACAGTTGTTCGACTGAAGTCTTACCAAAGCAGAGCAGAACAGAAATATTACTTCCTCATGTCTTTTCTCCACTAGCATGGTACTTCTGATTTTTCATGTGAATATTAGCTTCAGTGCTAAACCTTTCTTTGCTCAGTTATCCCCATACCTGTATTCTGGTAGATTATTATTACCCTTGAAAAATAGTATTGTGCACTCATCCCTATGTTTTGAGACCACTCTTCCCATTTGTCAAATTGATTTTGGATTATTGCTCTGTCCTGTAATAAAATTGTTCAGCTTTATGTAGTTTGCATATGTAGGAAGTATATTCTGTCCCTTGAAGAGAGCTAGAGCTTGGAAAACCTGCTTCAAAGTTTTGCTCAATAGATCCTCTTATTTTCAAAGTGAAATACTGATTGCTACCCCCATAGTGATTACACAGTGTTTGAAAGAAGAGTCTGTTTATATTACAATCTGCTTTAATTAAAGGAGTGACCTTTGCAATGTTGCAGTTATGCAATACAATTTTATCTCTTAATTTTGTGAATTCTCACCTGTTTTACTTTGTGTCAGATGATCCAATTGCTCTTTCAGGAGACATTTTCAGTTTGAAATGTTTATTACACATAATTTTTAAATGTATACAGAAGAATACTTAAGCTTATTTTTTTCCCCTTTGCGAATGCAATATGGTGTATATAAAAGGCTTGACCTAAAAACCGTGTATTTTTAATAATAAAATAATTAAGAAACTCAAGACTAAATTGAATATGTCAAAACCAGAGATAGTATATACTGATCTTGTATTCAGAGTAGATAATATTTTGAAAAAATGCCAGTAATAACAGTAGGAATTCCTATATCTTGTTCCTTGTCATACTAATATTTTAACATGATTATAAAAATATTTAAAAACATACTTTGGACTGAATTTGGCTCTCAGATACATTTCTGCAATTCACACTTAGCTAATAGTTACTGGAGATTTAACATTGCTGGAATTGCAAGTCAGTGCCTGCATTTAGTGAAGTATGTAGCAATCCTCCACAGATTCCATTAGAGTTTGATTTGCAACCTCCGAGTCTTAAAGATGTTATTTTTATATGTTAGTGTATTAAAAATATTTTATTGTGATAGCTGTCATGTACACTATCTATTTTTTTTAATGTACCAGTAAATATTTAGCTTTAAACACAAATTATGTAATTTTGGTGTTGCTAAGACAATGTCCTGGGTAGAGAATTCTCTGTGTACAGAAAAAGATTATGTTCTCACTTTGTGTTTTAGGTTTTTTTTTAAATGTAATTAGTTCTTGGATTGAGTTGTTCTGTAGAAATTGAAGATAGGGACAATGGAAGGAATGAAGGAAGGCCTGCCTTGTGTAGAGTTTGCCTGTAGCTTGGACTGGCAGATACATATGGATTACAGCAGTCTCTCCTGCTACATCTATATTCAGAAATTAAGCCATATCAGAGTATACCCCTGGGTATGGGAACTAGTCCTCTCTATTGTTAAATCCTTCAAATTTCTTTGGCAAGATTTGACCCATGTCAAGTAGCACTTGGCAACTCCTGGGCACCATTCTGAGTTAGCACAGGTCATACTGAATGAGAAATTGATATGGGAATGTTGGATTTCGCTGGGTGAGAGCGTTTGGTATCGTGGGCTGGAGGTACTGATGGATAGAGTAGTCTTGGACATATGCTTCTCAGCATAAAAACACTTAAAACAGCAAAGCCCTGATCTTCTACTGAGGCTCATCCCAGCAGATGGATAAATTAAATATGCAGCTTCCTGAAGGTAGATATATGAACTATGTATTAGTAAATTCTGAAAGGACTGAACACAGTCCCATGGTGACATAATGCTTTCCCAAACAGCATTTGGGTATGGTACATCACAGGCCATCCCATCACATTTCAGAATCTGTGACACTCTTTTGGGCTGGAAGAAAAGTTCTCCATGTGGTGTGAAGGTCGCTGTGTGGTTCTGTCTCTGGGCTCATTTTGTTTACTAGCATAGATGCCTTCTTGTGTTTCACGCTATACTAGTTTGAAATCAAACCAGTGGGAGATCGCAAGTCAGAATTATAATTTAATAGAAAAAAATTAAACAAAATAAATAAATGCAGTAGTACAAGAACACTGACAAAGTCAGAATGCAACCTGACACCTTGTGGTGGTAGCAGTCCAAGCAAAGTGGTTCTGTTGAAGCAGTGATCCTGTAGAAGAAAAGGGTCTGAATGTCCAGCAGTAGCTCTTGTCCTCTGGCAGTCCAGTAGGTAAGCGCTGCTGTGGTGTTCAGAGTCTCAGCTTATATCCAGGATGGAATGCTTGGTTCCTCCCTCTGGGCAGAGCATCTCACAATGGGATGGTAAGTCCTGAGATAAGCCACTGATGGGCCATGAACAGGAGATAGTCCAGGAGTGAGTTATCTGTGAGTCATGGGGCAAGGCACTGATGGACCATTAACAGCAGATAGTACAGAGGGAGGAGTCAGGGAGCACTGCTCCACCTGGTTTCAACAGCTCACAAAGATGGTAATAGAATATACTTTAACCCAGGACACAGGTGTACTAATTCGTATCTAAGTTTCTGACATAGGCTCTAAGTTACCATGCAAGAGAACTTTAGATTGTGTTGAGGAAGCTTTCCTGTCTGACCATCCAGGAGCCACTCTGGCAGTCACACTCACACCACCTGAGCTGGGACAGAGGCACCTTGGCGGGGGTGGCTCCAGTGACTGATGGGTCCCTGCTTGACTCCCTGCACACCCCACTATCATACAGACAGACCAGATTTGCTTACCAGCTCAACCCTGGGTTTCCAGAATCTGGATCCTTTAAATAATTTAATCTTCGTGCAAAAACTAAATAACAAGATAAAAACTCAAGCTGTGTGTCTCTGAGGAGGGAATCCAAACAAAGGAAAGCCCCACCTTTTATATCCTCACAGTCTAAGAGTGTGAAAGTCTGGAGGTCTTTGGCTCCTGCTGTGCCTCTAGTCTGTTCATCTGGCAGGGCGACAGGGCCCTGTGCCCTTTCTTGTGCAAAAGATCAGTGCCAGTTCCTGGCCTCTTGCCTCTTGCTCCTGCCACCCAGAGCTCAATCTGCAGCCTGCACACTGAGCTACCTGCCCCAAAGGTGTTCAACATGTTGAATTAGAATGGTGGGCTCATAAAACCTGTTCAGGTATCCTAATACAATATTTGGTGTACTTCCCCTACATCCATCAGCCTTCTGCTTCCCAAGAACATTTCAATAACTCTTCAGGAAAGTAGACTGCCAAATTGGGAAATTACTTCATTTTGAGCAGGTTTATCTTTGTGTCTGGATTAATTAAAAATGACTTCTTTGTTTGTAGAAATGCAAATTGTTCAAGTAAGACAAATACTGCATCAAAACATCACCCAGAGGGAATGTGACTCCTGAAAAAATTTCAGGCAGTCACAGTAAGATTTGCAGAAGGACTTGGTTATCACTTTCCTGGTGCTCAGCTTTGCTGGCTTGTGCTCTACAGTCCTTACCTGTGGAAAAAGTCTTCCACACTATATTTATGAGTATTCCTGTTGATAAGGAACTTACATAGAAATGTGTTTGTGTGCTGCATTTTTGTTGTTATGGCATCTTGGGAGTGTTGGAGTCTGCATTCCTTTTGCATTTTGCAATGTAGCTCAAGTGTTAGCCACAGCCACAGCTAGGTGTCAGAGGGAGGATCAAAGGGATAAATCCTCATGTGAGCACAGATTAACTCCTGGCATTTCAGCAAGCATTTCTGTACCTTATTCCTATTTTTAACTCAATTTAGTAAGCATTTAAATTTACTATGTAATTATTACTAAGAGTAATAGCAGGAGACTGTAGGAAAGAGAGAGCTAATTGCAAAGTGTAGAGATAAAAACCCTTCCCTTTATACATCCACGTGCACTAAAGCTTTCTGAGGCACTGGATTAGGTGCACAAGAACAGACAGCTAGGAGTATATTCTAGGTGCTGATGTGAGCAGTTGCATGGAATATTCTTGCCCTTATGCTTGATTCTTTTATGTGTACCATTGTAATACCTTCAGTGATGCAACAGGATTTGACATGGGCTAGTCTGCTAAATATGTTCCAAATCTGAGGCTTTTGGGAATATTTTCAAGTCATTGGATCTTTTCATAAAGGTAGAGAATTTCTGTAAAGGCCACTACAGTTAACACAGTTTCGTTTAAAAAAAAAAAAAAAAAAAAAAAAAAAAAAATTGTTTACCCAGCAAACCCCTTAAGGAATGTCTTGGAAGTTCTGCATCTCTCTTGTTATCTAAATTTATCTTGGGAAATTTTCCTGGTTTAATGAAGTGGAAGTGGTATGTTTTGGCTTCATTCCTTTTCAGCTTACAGAAATTATCACAAGTGTGCTGGTAGGGATTCAAATAAATTCTGGAGGTGAGTAATTTCCTGCATCAGGTACTTCCTTTTCCAGACAGGTTTGCTATCACTGGTGTGTAATTTTGTGTTTTAGAGGGTATAGTCAAAACACACACGAAGACAACCTGACATTTGTCATCACTGAGTAATATCTGTCCTTAGAACAGGGAACTTAAAATCAAGGGTCATAATTTTTGTTCTGTATTACATAAGAAGGTCCTTGATTTATGACTCTGATATCTGATGCTATGATGACTTGTGTGATACTGTTACCAAAGACTGACAGCTGGAGTTGAAATGACTATTTTATTGGTCACAGTCACAGTCAGTGATCACACTGATTTTAACTGTGGCAGATGAAAATGTCCCTTTCACACCAAAAATTTTTGCAATGATTTCAGACTAGTGCTGTTTCCTTTATAACATTGAAGTTGAATTATTTGGTTAATGATAGCTGCATATCTTGATGCAACTGCAGATGTGAGGGTAACTGCAATGAATAGCTGTAATATTACCAATTTTCTAAATTACTTGTTTATAACCCTTTATGGTGATAGGAAAGAAAGAGTCATTATGATAACATGGTCACCAGTCAGGAAAATGCAGTATGGTGTTGCTTTTCTTACTGGGCAGAAAGAAAGTGAGGAGTTTGGCAAAGAATAGGAAACAATTCTGCAACCTTCCTCTCTTAAATTGATAGGAATTTTTCATTGTTTTGTTTAACATAAACCCAGTTTGTTTATTTGCTTTTAATTTCAGAGGGTTTTTGGTGCATTGCAGTCACAGTGCACCCCACCGAGATAACCTCAAAGGACATTATGTTTTCATGCACAAGGAGCAAATCGTGCTCTTGCAGGCTATGGCTTCTTTAATTTCAATTAAGGAAGGTAACAAAAAAGAACAGAAAATAAACACTCCATGGCAGAGTGTAAGAAAAATACCTCTTTTGTTCATAATACAGAAGGAAAAAATTAGCATAAAGAAAAAACCAGTAATTTGGAGGTGCAAACATAATTGTGTTAATATTCCTTAGGTTTAAACTGTATGTAAGGACTCCTTGAAAGAAGGGTTAGGGGTCCACAGCATCTTCACATTTTTCATTCAATGACACGAATTTTTTATAGTCTTTCATTTATAATCATAGGATTTGGAACAGGGAGAAGATCTATCCCTCAGAATCTGCTAAAAGCTTTCAAAACAAAGAAAAAAATCCTCCTAATTATTTCGATTTAATGGTTTATCCTTAAATGTATCAACTCAAGACTTGTAACCACATGATTTCATGACAACAAAGAAAGTTCTTGCAGGGAGAAACTTTCCACTATACGTCCCATGTATATGTCAAAAGTCAGATAGCAAATATAATAAGGGCAAGAAACAAAGTACTATGCCAAAACCACCATGATTGTAAGGACAGTATCATGCTTCCTACAACTGAATAGCTGGCAATAAACAGCCCAAGTAAGGATTTAATGCCTGTGAATTTAAAGGACATCTATATGGATTATCTGAAAGCTCTTACCAAAGCAAAGAGTGCACTGGTCAGCAAATGTCCTGTGGGAAAGGTCCTTCACATTTGACAGTCCTGCCCATTGGATGGTTACAAAAGGTCTCTGTCTTGTCCAGGGCATCCTGAGCTTGTCCTGACATTCTGCAGAATGCAGAGGGAAACCAGTCACTCTGTTTGGGGCTGCCACCCCTGTGTGAATACAATCTCTGGCCTGAGGACTGCTTTGAAGAATGGGCAAACCATAAGTAAAAGCAAAATGAACTGATAATCATTCAAAAATGTACTTGACAAGCAGTGTATTTGCAGCAACTATACGCAAGGAATCCCAGGTGTTTCTAGCTACTGATGCTTTTCTTAGTAAGCTCAAGGTGGTCTCCATACCCCTGTCCACAGAGCTATTGATCCTTGTGCAGATCTGCCAGCTGGGACCCCAGCATTTTAAAACATCATAAATGCATTTGAAGGATCAGAGTTACATCTGTGATCACACCTCTACTTTTTGACGCTTTTCTCTAGGAAGTCCATTCTAAATCAAATGTATTCACCAGGTAGTCTTCTAGTAAGAAAGTCAACAGTTTAAAACGACAATCCAGATATTTAGAAATGCTGATGTCCTCAGGGAAGAGATAGCACTTGGCGAGACAGTAAACAAAACATTCATTTGAGGCCACATCTAGTTAGCAGATTTATACTTGTCAATAAACAGATCATTTAGCTGTTGAGAATTAAGTGTTCATTGCAGAATGTTAAATGATATAAACCTTAGTGCACAATCCTTTATATCATATACATCAGAAATATGTTTTGTATAAACATAGAAAGGAGAATTATGAAAGCACCTTATTACTAGTTATTGACAGCCTGGAAGTGATGACAGCCAAGCAGGTTTGGACTGATGGGATCTTTGGGATGAAAGCACTCCCCCAGATTTGGTTTTGAGGGAGTAGAGATACCATGACAACATAAGTAATCGAGACACATAATTTTTTCCCCTTTGACAGAGTGAATAAATTAACCACTGCTTAAAATGGCATGTAGTCATCATCATTGTCAAGAGAAAAATTTGCATTTATGAGGCTTTTTTTTAGTAAATTTTAAAAAACTTGTTTCAGGTCTGAAGATGATGATATGCAGACAGAATGGGAAAAGGAGATCAACAAATTGTAGATGTGTTCAAATTCTACTGAAAAAATCAACAATATGTTTGAAAGTGTTGATTAAAAACAACTGTGACAATTATCTATGTTACTCTGAAGCAGTAGTCTACATGTTATCTTTATTCATCAGTCCTTTTTCATACCTGACTCCTGTTAACATCCAGCTGTCTGGAATTTTTCCAGAGGTCTAAAATTTCTTGAAGAATACAATCCAAAAAGTTAAGACTTCTTTACAGAAGTCTTCCAAGATGTCAGGTAGGAGTTACAAAGTTCGCAGATTTTAATGCTTGTCTCTCATGGATACCCTTAGTTACTAAAAGAGGAGAAGGTTCTTCAGTTCCTCATGTGTACACTATGCTTCCACTTCTTCCCAAATCCATCCATGAAGCCTGTCATTGACAACACCTCAAGATTTTCTTTCAAAACATGATTTTCAGGTCAACTTTGGTCATAATTTTTTGTAGGGAAGCAATAAGTTATATACTTGTCAGAGTGGTCCTCCAAAGTGCCCAATTCCAATCTCTGTAGTCTTTCTATTTGCCACAAAGAGGTGTGCAGTGAAGTTACTCAATTGAAATATTGAAATCCCTTGGGAAAGGGGAAATTAGCATTTATGATTTTAGGAACTCAAGTTACATCTGGAGTACACTCTTATGTCGGTCTGTCTGCACACGTATGAAAAGTTTTAGTCTATCCTGTATTGCCTGCTTAAGGCAAAATGGGTCAAGTCCTTAGTATTCTTATTGATATGGTAAATCTTTACCTAAACTTGTCTTTTTAATAAATTAGTACATTGACTGATTCTGATGTTGCTTATTTCTAATTAATATGCAATTACAAAATCTAAAGAAAAATGAAGATAGAAACTGTATTGCTCAATGCTTCTTTTGAGCTTGCTCTCTAAACATTTTAAATTTCAGTGCAATGAATCTTTTACCTTTGACCACAGTGTTTTCTTTAGGTTAATAGCTGCTTCCAAAATTAAGTTCAACTCACTGGAACCTAGTTTATCTGTTCATTCACAGAGGTTTTTTAGGACTTAGTGCAATTTTTCTGTGCACATGTGACACGTGCTGCCCTTCTGCTCCTGCATGATATGCAGAGGTAGCAGCAATGGATGACAGTGCCTGTGTGCTGTGGAGCTGAAGCCTCAGTTTTATGCATCCGAGATTTCTGAGACTGAAACTCAAGGTCTGCTTGACCTTGAGTCCCATACATGGAATCCCGAAGTGATAAAAGTTTTATTTGTATAGTATGTGTTTGGATATTTGGCTTTAAAACAATCCCTTAAATGACAATGGAGAAACATTTACTTATGTGAGGCAGTAGTACAAAACGTGCTCATATGTGAAATGAGAGCATGCCTGCACTGGCTATCAACAGTTGCACAACCACACAACCATTTCTCCACATATTAGTGGATAATTTTCAAGCATACATCTTGAAAAAATTTGAGCTGCTCATCTGATACCTTGTAAACCTACCAGAAAAATCTTAAGTACCATGCAAGTCACGTTCCAACACTTCTATTCCCAGAAACCTTGTGGTAATGTAAAGATATATGAGTTAGATAATGCATTAAACAGCAAAAGTGGGAGCCTTTCATAATATTCGGTTGTTGCTTACTATGCATTTTTTTCCTATAGATCAACAGGATAGTGTTAGACAACATGGAATGGTAATAAATGAATCTTGGACTAGGTGCAAACAGCCAGGAGGGACTGGCACATAACTTCCACACTGCTAACAAGCACATGTAAAATGTTTGTGGTTAAGGCTTTGGCTTTAGTCACAGTGGAACAAATCTTAAGTGAATCATGGTTCCTTTGATCAACCTATTAAAGGAGAGGAGATGAAAATGCCCAGAAGAGAATGGTCCTGCCATGAGAAGCTTTCTGCCAGGCTGGTCAGATCTGAACTCACATGTCTGGGCTCTGCTTCCCTGGGAGCATATGGCAGGAAAGGATGGGCTTCACTGGAGCCACCCTCTGGACCTCACACATAAATAGAAATGGCACCAGGGCTAAAGGCCCTCTTGGCCATCCCACAGCTCCTGAAGCTCCTGCCCAGAGACAAATCCTTTATTTTGGGCTTCACTGACAAGCTGGGGCTTGGTCTTTCAATTGGCTTCATCCTGAAAGAACTAAGAGAGTTAGTAAGGTTCAGTGTGACTGCGTTATCCCAGGTGCCATTTGGAAGGGAGAGCTGGAGGAGAGCACAGGTCATTCATATTTCGGCCTTCTGAATGTACCTTAACCAGCTGCAGCAATGACAAGGAACAACAGTACCCTTCACGGGAGGAGCTCAGATGTTCACAGCTGACCTACTACAACTTTACTAGGAAGACTGGGAAATTTGACTGTTTTCTGCCAGAGGTTTTTATCCACAAAATATTGTAGTTTATTTTCTTAGCGTGGCTGCCTACGTGTCTGCCTTACAAACCCTTTACTTTTGGCCAGGTTCTGAATTGATTTTCTTAGTTCTGCAGCTAACAATAACAGCAAGAACTATTCTGCCTTCAAAACACATTACAAAATACGAAGTAATTAAAGTGGAATTCTGATTTTGTCCATGGCCTCAGCAGCATAAGTTTTGTGAATGATGCAACTGCTTTGTCTCAAAGCTTTGCATTTAAATATGTCCGCGGGGATCCAGATCAGAAGTCAAGACACTTTTATATTACGGGTGTCTACTTGTAGGTATGTACCAACATACAGAATATCTAGTTTCCATTATAGTCAGAGATCTAATTAATGCAAAGCCAAAGGATGGCTTGCCTGAAGCCAGTTCAAGAAGAATTTAGTTGCCCAAGCATAAATATTTATTATGGCTCAAAAGAGCTACTCTTAAGCACTGTCTACCTGAGCAGGAGGGATTATATTTAGGCATGTATGGAGAGGGGTAGCTAAATTAGAACTCTCTAATTAGTGGGTGGTGGGGTCTCTTATCATATCCTGAGATGTGAATCACAGAATCACAGAATCAGCTGAGTTGGAAGAGACCCACAAGGATCATCAAATCCAATTCCTGGTCTGCACAGCACCATCCCCAAGAGCCACACCCTGTGCCCAAGAGCACTGTCCAAGTTCTTCTTGAGCTCTGTCAGGCTTGGTGCTGTGATCACTTCCCTGGGGAGCCTGTTCCAGTGCCCAACCACCCTCTGGGTGAAGAACCTTTTCCTGATATCCAACCTAAGCCTTCCCTCACACAACTTCAGGCCATTCCCTCAGGTCCTGTCCCTGGTCACCACAGAGAAGAGATCAGTGCCTGCTGCTCCTCCTCTTCCTCTCACGAGGAAGTTGTAACTGCAATGAGGTCTCCCCTCAGTCTCCTCCAGGTTGAACAGCCTGAGTGACCTCAGCTGCTCTGCAAATGGCTTCCCCTCAAGGCCCTTCACCCTCTGTGTTGCCCTCCTTTGGACTCTCTCTAATAGTTCAATTATTTTTCTTATATTGCAGTGACTAATACTGCACACGATATTTAAGGTGAGGCCACACCAGTGCAATCAGTTAGACCCACCGAAATAGTTTAGGTGTAATGATCTAGTACCCCAAGTGTTTTTGTATACTTCAGGACAAAAATTGTCCTGAAAGATAAAAGATGTCTTCTTAACGTCTATTTTATTTTCTCTGTGCATGAGTAGCTCATTTCTGTTCTTAACTAAGCAGAAACCAAAGGGATCTTTGAGTAGAGCTTGGCATAAATAAAACACAAATTCTGGAATATCCTCTTCTACAAAATGAGTCCTGCTAATTGGCTTGCTAAAAGGGGCCAAAGATTTGGTTTAAAGCTCTGCACTGTAAACAGATCATTGATTATGACCAACCTTAAAAATAATCCCCAAAAGATATGTCAAGAAACAATATTCTAAACTCCAGGAAAGATCCAGAGTGTCTTTGCCATGCTATAGATATTATTAGTCTGTTTATCTGTAAAGATGTGGTGCAACTGGAAGCTGCAATATGATGTTGGCAATGGTCTTGTAATGCAAATAATATCTAACAAATAGCCAAAATGCCTTGATGGTGGGTGACCAACAGATCATTCCTTTTAATTTTTGTTCTTTAAGGCAAATGCTGTGAAAAGGAAACATTTCTTTGAGCTTGATATGAACTAACAAACAGATTGTTAAAAATCAATGAGGTTAACAAAAATGTATGATAATTATCCCTAACCACACATTAAATGTATCTTAAAATATCACTTGGGTATAATTTTATCATTACATTTTGCAATGGTGTTTAGTGCATATTTGTATATGATGCAGTGTAGTAATTGTATAAAGTATAATATAACATGTAATAATGATATATGTTGTATAATGTATTATATAGTTGTTCTGCTATATCCTAATATATTATACCATTATATATTATCTAATATAGACCATTATATTAGATAATATATAATTAACTTCCAATAAATAATGGACTTATTACATTATATAGATTGTCTGAGTGAAGTGAAATGAAGTGGTGACATGGCAGTTGAGATATGAAGCAAGAGGCCAAGAAATATTTGATAAGAAGTGTTTGTTTGAATTTATGATGGGGGATTTGAACAATGAGCAAAAATAATATCTAGAAAGGAACAAAATGCGGAACTAAAGACCAAAGATTTGGAATGATTAATGTGACAGCTGCTCCTGATACACATAACTAATGTCAACTCTTGAAGGTCTAAATGCATTTCAGTGTCTCACTCATGCTGGATTCTTTTGGGTTTTTTCAGTGTTTCTCAGCAGTGTGTATTATAGACTCTGCAGTTCAGAACCGAGTTCAAATGAGCTCTGTGAACCAAAAAAAATCCTTTTATTCTTATGGAATATTTCAGTGTATGAACAGTAGTTTAAGCAATGTTCCAGTGAACAGGTTTTGCTTAAGCATATGAAATCCAGGATCTTGTACAAATAAGCAAATTTCAGAATGTGATTGTCCACAGATATCCAGTACCTTGAAAGCTGGACTTTGATTAAGCAGACTTTCTCAATATTGGGGATGAGAAAACAAAACAATTCTTCCTGTCTCATTTATTTGATCTAAAGTATCTGCTAACTAGCACTCACTAGAAGAGGGCTCAGCATAGAGTATACTGACCTTCTAAAGACACTTGGAAAGACACTCTTGAAAGAGAAGCTTTCCTTGCAGGTGGAACAGTGCAATTGTTGGTGACAATGAAAATTCTCAGTGATCCCTTTAATTCCTCTGTGAATCTGTGGGGCCTGATTTTCCTCTCTCATGATGTTCAGCGTTATTGATGTCAATAGTTTATCAGGTTGACGCTACAATAAATGGGAGAAAAACAGCTGTCTTGTAACTTAAAAAATGAGTTTCCTTTTTCACCAACAAAAGGGCAGTCAGTATAGGGAAACTGAGAGGGGACGTTAAGTTAAAGTAGTAAGAGAAATGTTTTGGGTGAGATCTGACACTTTCTGCACAAGGTGGATAGCCCCCAGCTCTGCAAGGCTCCATAGCGACAGCAATTAAGCTCTGTGCAGGTTTAGCTGACAGCATGGAAGTTTCTTGGCACGGAAGGTTCCCAGAGCAGCATGTCTCCTGCTGTTGTACTTAGTCTGGATGAAGACTGCTGGCACTGTGTTTCTGAGAGATTCTGGTGCCAGCTAGCACCAGGGAAACGAAGACTGAAATTACTATATGTCCTTACAGAGTACCAGTACACACAGGTGGTTTGCTCAGCCCCTTTAACCTTTCCTCATGTGCTCTTCCCAACCCTGGGAAGCAAAGTGTCCCAGAAGGTACAGAGCACCAAAGTCTGCCTTGCCCATGCAGGTGTTCCTCTGGCTGTGCCTTGGTGCATGGCTGAAAATCCCAGTAGTCTCTGGGTGATGACTGCTCTCCACAAGCACTATCAGCACGTGCACCCAGGTCATGGCATCCTTACTTTTGCAGAGGGATGAGTCAACTCAGCATGTGGATTTTGACATCTCACTGGGTTCATTAAAGGGTGTTCAGGGAATGCTGGGAAGAGGTGGCTCTAATCTTAGCAAGTGACTGGTCTCCTCTCCATGGAGACAGGTCTCACAGAGCCAGGCAGCTGAAATGCTGTCTTCTGATTTTCTGCCACATGCTCTAGAAAGGTTTGCTGCTCTCAGCCGATCTGCTGGATGTCACTGTGCCATCCCATCTTCCAGCAGAGACATTTTCCTGCAGACAAAAACCATTGTTCATAGGCAGCAGAGCTGCTAGCTTGGATCAAGTGGCTTCTGACCACAAGAAAGGGGCTGACCTAAGAGCAGTCATAATTCAGAAACTGACTCTGTCCACCCAGTCTGCAATTTCTACATCCCCATTCTCATTCTCTGCTCATTTCAATTCTCCCCAGTCACACTACAGGCTTCCCAGTCATGTTGCTATTTGCACTTCAGGGGATTCATGAAAACAGAAATTTCCTTTTAAAAATGAAAGAAAAAAGGGACTTCCCAAGCAGTCATCCTCAAGAAGTCTGCATGATTGCAGTTGGAGCCTATGGATAATCCTCAGAACTGCAATATCTTAATGTTTTTTCCATTAAGTTTCAGCTAAAGGTGGCAAAAATGTTTGGAGATTATGGCAGTACAAGTGGTTTAGAAACCTGAATGATGTAGCAGTCAAAAATACCACTCATCATGGGCAAGTTATAGAGGAACCACTAGAAATGGGGTGTATATTTTTAGTGGTAGAAAATCTTATCAGGAAACACTTTTGCTGTGGGAATTTTACAAGTCATGCCTTAATATTTTTAGTCAGCTGCCTTCAGTCTTCATGCCTTTAGACATGAACTCTAAAAAGACCAGCAATAAATTTTGTGGCAGCCACAAAAACCGCCTCGCTGGATCTGCCTGAGAGACAGGGAGTTGAAATGGATGGCAAGGAAAGTGAATCAGTGGCATCCTGAACATTTTCCTGGGAAAGCTGTCTGATCTTGGGGCTATTGAATCATGGATATGTTTAACATCGACATTTCTGTTCAGACACCATCTATTTTTCATAAACCACCAAGCACTTTTATCATGAAATACAGAGCTGCATGCCAGCTGTAGACCACCTTCTGTGGCGTCACAAGCCTCTCATGGTCTTCACACTGTAATCCATGAACCATAAATGCCCATGTGCAACACAGACAGGGAACAGAAGTGCACCTAGTTTTTGTTACCCTTGTCTTTGAAAAGGGACAAGTGAATTCAGGACCTGGAGCTTAAAAATTTGTTCCTCAGTGGGTGTCTTACTTTAATTTAGTTCTTGAATTGATGCATATTTAAAAAGTGATTAGCTAAACTTATTCATTTAATACTTCATCAAATTTATTTATTCATTTAATACTTAATTTATTCCTTTAATTTATTCATAAAATATTATGTATTATTTCTTAATCATGATATTGCTGAAGAACACTGTCTAACATTAAATAAATTGGTGACTGGCTTCTCAAAAGCATTTATATGACAGTACTTGAATCCAAAACATAGATGCTCACAACCCTACACCATTGCTGCAGTCATTAACCCACACATGTTTCTGTGCACAGGACTTACTGACAAGCCTGCACCATGACCTGCAGCAGCACGGGAAAAGTCCATTCCCCAGTGCTCCCCCAGGCTTACAGGGTTTGACAGAAAAGCCCATTCCCCTGCACTGCCCCAGGCTCACAGGGTTTGACAGAAAAGCCCAGTCC
>VZRF01006710.1:157657-311063 GCA_013396875.1 Vireo altiloquus
TCCAGGCGCAGGCAGCTGGCACCAACCCCTCCTAGCCGGGCAGGTGAGACAGGGCACGGAGCCCTCTTGCCTTTTAACCCCTGCGACCAGGCTGTGCTGCATCACTGCGGCAGCACGGGAAAAGTCCATTCCCCAGTGCTCCTCTAGGCTCCCAGGGTTTGACAGAAAAGTCCATTCCCCAGTGCTCCCCCAAGCTCACAGGCTTTGGCAGAAAAGCCCAGTCCCCTGCAGCCCCCCAGGCTCAGTGTTTGACAGAAAAGTCCATTCCCCAGTACTCCCCCAGGCTCACAGGGTTTGACGCCTCAGCTGCCGCGAGGTCAATGTAGAGAGAGGAGCTTCTTCAGGGCAGCAGCCCCAGGTAGGGGCCGTGGCCAGCACAGAGCCAGCAGAAAGGCTGGGCCCAGGGCTGCTGCTGCTCTGCTTCTAGGGAGAGTCTGGGCACTGGATGCACCTGGGGCAGCTGCCATGGAAACAGCTGGATGCTGATGGCCTCCTGGAGCAGGGACATGCCTGCACGGTTGAGGGTCTCTCTTGCTCAAATGTAGATGCTGAGAGAAGTGGTGGGGTTTGCACTGTATTGAGGCACTGAGAAGTGTGTTTCCTCTGCCCAGGACAGTGCTCTACCTCAGAGGAGGTGATACTGAGAGTTGCAGCCAGATAGGAAAGGAGATCAAAGAGGAGTAGCCTCCATCTGTATGATTAAGGTTTTGGTTATCAGCAAAGATAAAGCAGGAATCTGAAATCCTCGTGTTAGCAACCAGGCCGTTCTGGAAAACACACATTCTGGATTGGGTTCTTGTACTGGAACACTGGACCCAGATTTTGCAGGATTTTTTATTTCTGGTTAATTTTTTTCCTTTTTGTCCCAAAATAGAGTGGTTTGTGTCTTTCACAGTTCTGATGTGAATTTTCATGGCGTTTCCCACCATATTTCTATTATTTATTTTCCTCCAAAATGCATGAAACACATTACTCATAAAATATTCCCTGCTTCCCCCTTTCAGTTTTCAGTGAGATAATAAAAGGCCTGTCACAACTCGTGTGCTTTAGTTTTCATCATTTCTGCCCTGTTTTCAACAGCCACTTCTATCAGTATCTATCAGGAGTATAAAACCTCCAGATTCAGCATGTAAGCCAAAGAAAACAACGGCCCAGAAAACCCTTAATAATTTCAGCAAAATGCTGAAGGAGGCATTTTTAAATTAAAGATTTCATATTTTCTAACTTACTTTCTTTTTTAATTTCTTCATCATGTTGTCTTATGAGCTGGGAAGATATTTTTCTACTGATTTCATGACACCACACTGGGAGGAAAAGTGTTTCCACAACTGGCAAGTTTTTCATTGGAATAACTTTGTCATATTGTTATCTCTTAAATTCATGGAATAAGTATTTATGTGTATCCTTTTTCCCAGCAACCTTCAAATCAACATTTTCTTCATTAGATTATTGCAACATGTAGATTAAGGGCTTTGGCAGAAGAAATTAATTCTATCCCAAGTTTGTGGGTTAGTGTTTGGTAAACTTTAATACAGAATAAATCAATGGGATTTTAGCAGGATCCTGTGCCATCCATCCTGTGAGCTAATATGCAGAGGGTGGAGGATGGAAAGAAGCAAAACTTTTGTCATAGCAGAAGCTCTTGTGAATCTGAACCTTAAGAACTACTGCTCTTGCTCTGTCTATTATGTGTGTGGTTGTTCTTTCCACAAAACCCCTGGGGCTCGGCCAGGAGGAACTTCCTGATTTCTATACTCCCTGTGTTTCAGGGACACAACTGTGTTTTCTTTCACAGGATTTAAAATAAAACTGAAGTTTATACCATACCAAGTTCAGTAAATAATAATTTGAAATCATACAGGATAGGAAATGTCTTCCTGGCTGACACATGGATATGGCCAGACAACCTGCAGCTTGCTTCTAGTGAAGCACACCCAGATGCCTCCTGTGCCGTGGCTCTTTGTCTTCAATGAGATTATTCCTTTACCACTTGATGAAGAAAATGCATGTATGGGTTTAAACTGGAGCACCTGCATATTCCTTCTTTGTGAATTTTGCACAATAATTCTTTCTCGTGCCCTAGACTAACCTGTTTTGCCCACAGAAAGTGATGTAATGTTAAAAGATAACTTGGTCCCTCATTTTATGAGCATTTTCTGATAGGAATGTTTACTATTGAAAGTGCTGAAAGCTCGGTTGTTGGAAAATTGACAGATATATAAGCCTTGAGAAGTCAAAATGAAAAAAAAGGAGACAATTCCTCTCTCTCTATTATTAATTTGTATGCACATGTATAATGATACCTTAGGTTTTAACTTTTATATTTTTCAAATCCTTCCTAGTGTAACTCTGAAGTTTCCTTGTTAAGTGCTGTTCTCTTATACTAGGATAGACATAACAAAACCTCTCTAGCTCGCTCTCCAAGGACACCCAGACCATCCTAGGCCCAAGAAATGTAAATCATCATCTTGGGGAGGGGGGAAAAGCTTGGGGAAATTCCATCATTGGCTGGGTTCTGGTTGGTGAATTTATGCTGATATAAAAGTGTGAAGAACTCGTGACCAGTTGTCCGTTTTAGGATCTGTGGGAAAGATGAAGCCCTAGTTCTAGGGCTTGTCTACAAAATGACTCCATCTTCATAGAAGTTTTCAGAAGGCTTTATTTATTATCAATAGATAACTTTTTCTTCCTCCAGCCATGTTAGCTGGAGAGATCCTCTGTGTCTGACTGTGTCCCTGACTCTGCAGCACAGTCTCACAAATATGAAAATAAAATCCAAAATAGAAAATCTCATTGGCCAAGAAGAATGCATTATCAAAACAACTTCCATTATTTACATTCTTCTCCTGGGAACCTACAGAAGTTCCCTTTTAGAAATGGAGTAAGTGTTACGATTCAAGACAACTCAAAAGGAACCTGCTCTTCTCCAGCCTGTTGCTGTGATCTTTCTGCAATCCACTAAAGAGTCAGCACCACAAGGATCCACTGAGGCAAGACCCTCTGGACCCCAAAAGTGTACATCTGAAGGCTACATTTATATTTATATAAATATATTTATATTTCAAATAAATACCTCCTTTATTCCTGTCTAGTCTCTGTTTCTAGGTAGCCATTTAAGGCATCAACAGCAACAGCCAATAACCACTGCCATTTATAAAGTACAAAAATAATTAGGTTCCATACATTATTGCAGCAGATTAATGAATGACCAAGCATAAAATAAAATAGGAAATGTAAAGACAACTTCTATATATTATAGTTTTATCCTCTGGTCTCTCTCCTTTTATTAGAACTTGGGTTTAGTAGCTTATTTCTAAAACTCTTATTAAACTGTTGCTGAGAAGTGATATATGCTGTTGCTTAATATTGAATTTCAGTATTTGCAACCTAGCCATGCAGAAATGTCCCTGAGTCAGCAGGATGGCAGAGTTTCTGTAGAGAAAGGCATCCACTCCTCTGTCACATGTCACAGACCTGGAGCACAGCCTCAGCCTCAAGCCAGAGGGAGGGAATGTTTGAGGCAGACTTAAACAAGGGGAAGAAATAGGAGAAAATATAGAAAGAGGATGTTAAGGATGACTTTCATTTGCTTGATTATTATTTGGAGGGACATAAAAATTTGATCCAATGTGGAAAATTCTTTTGAGAGGAAAGTTTGGATGTTTGTGGTATAAATAGTGAATTTATTGAAAAAGGCAACAGGCAGCTGTGGTGTAAACTCTACCTGAAAAAAAATTGAGTATTTAGCAAGAATACATAGATGTATGCTATTGAAGTTTGCACCCATAGAGATTACAAGAACATTATGCAGAAATTATAGCAGAAAACATGCTCAAGATGTAAAGCAGATTTTACTCCATTAGGCCAGACTTCTTTCTCCTTTCATATTTTAATTTATGTTTTTACTTGCAACTGCACCCTGTCATGTCATCATCTGACACCAGATTATGCCCACTTATTTAGATCTACACAATTTCTAATGAAGGTTATATATCTTTATTCATTGTCCATGCATATCAATATCACAGTGGCAAATGTACAGGTGTACATATTCATACAGAATATTTTAATCTTAAAACCAAAACTACACAGCTTTATTTCTTATTTGCCAACTGGGAAATTAAACCAGTTAGTCTATGAGAAAGAATATATTATTCTTCCTTGGCTTTCTTTTTCACTCTTGCAATTTGTTCAGACTGAAATAAGAAAACGACTCTGTTCAACAGCACAACTTCTCGATGCTTCAAAAGGAATGCAGCAAAAATAAATGTTTATTTGAGGTTGTGGACAATCTACTCTGGCTAAAATAATTCATGGTTGTCACACTGTAGGAGTAGTAATTATTGATCAACATCTTTTTTTCATTCTTTCTTTGTTGGGTTGAAGTACTGTAACCAGCTGCATTTGTAGAAGGTTGAGTGAACTTGACTTACTCACTAAGGCTCAGACACTGAAAAGTTAATGAGGCTGCTGAACTTGATGACTTCACAGGAAGTGAATATAGGATACTGAAAGATGTGTGTTTCTTCCATTTTATTAAGATACATTTTATAAGTTCAATAACTGGTACCAATAGCAGAGCAATTAGACTGAGGAGTCAGAGAAGAAGCCACATTCTGTGTCTGGTCATGGATTTATGAGCCTTACATGGGAGAGCTGTACTGCTGCTGTCCTGATCATTGAAGATGCATTCTGCTAGCATTGAGAAATTCCTTCAGTTTTCATGAAATGTAATTCTAATCATACTTTGACTATCCAGTCCTTTATCTTGGGATCAGGCACTGGACAGATCAGAAATCCTGTCTTGAAAAAGTAACAGAAAATTCCCTGTAGCTGTCATAAATCAAATACTGTATTCAAACAAGACTTTAATATTTAGACATTGGGTATCACATTCATATAGAACATTTTTGGTTTTAAGATATAAGTCTTTGGCCTTGCATTATAGAGTTTCTTAAAATCTTTGTCTTGGCAATGTAAATTTCCTAATATTTCTTCTTATCTCTCTCCTTTTGCAGCAGTAAGGGGATGATTTTTAAAATATTACATTATACTTTGAAGGGAAATTACAAACCTCCCCCAGCGATACTCATTTGTCCTGATGTTTAATTCTTCTGGGTTTTCTCAAATCCTGGCCTCCTTGCTGAGACAACCAGTCAGGATGACAAGGAAAGCCATCTGTTCAGGATACAAACACAACATCAGTAGGAATTATGCATAGTGTTTCAATTTATAAAGTAGACTAAATACTCTCAACCTGACAATGATCACTTGTCACCTTCATTTTATCTAAGGTTGCTAAAATTAAGGACTTCCTTGCCATCCTCATAGTTACATTTAGTTGTAATAGAAATGAGGAGAGACCTCATTGCATTTACAACTTCCTCGTGAGGAGAAGAGCAGGGGAATCTCCTGTCCGTAGTGACCAGTGACAGGACCCAAGCGAAGGGCCTGAAGTTGTGTCAGGGAAGGTTTAGGCTGGATATCAGGAAAAGGTTCTTCACCCAGAGGGAACAGGCTCCCCAGGGAAGTGGTCACAGCACCAAGCCTGACAGATTTCAAGGAGCATTTGAACAGTGCTCTTAGGGACAAGGTGTGCCTCTTGGGGATGATCCTGTGCAGGGACAGGAGTTGGACTTGATGATCCTTGTGGGTTTCTTCCAACTCAGCTGATTCTGTGATCTTTTATTATAATGGGTTGCATCCAAATGCAAGGTTTTATGTTATCAGTGCTCGAAATAAGGTAGTGCATGACTGCCCCTCAGTTCACTGACGCGAATCAGACATTCCAGCATCTTCTTGTATCTATCAGGGTGGATAGTAACTGGAATCATTTAATGACTGCAAAAGGGGAAACAAGGGGGATAAATATCACAACAAGGAAATTGGGAAAGCTGCCTACACACTTCACACCATCCCTTAAAAAACTGACCAAGGGACAAGATCAAAATCAAAATCTTTCTTAGAGGCGTAAAAGAAGAATAACCTGGTTTTACTTGAGTTGTCAAACTGCCTGTCAAAATTTCCCTATAAATTCTTTGCCAGAAAAGGAACTAGAATAGCAGATTGATCAACAGGACAATAGCGGAGGGTGTGCAGACACCACGACTGGCTGACTGATAGCTAAGTGATAATTGAGTGATAACTGACTGATAACTATGTCAGCTTCTAGTCAGAATTTCGGTAAACATGGTTAATTTTCATTTGGCTCTGGGAGCATAACTATGACTACAAAGATAAAATATGTATGGGTTATTACACACTTAATCTTTTAAAAGTGGATTTTCTTTTGGTTCTTATCTCATATCCAAACATGGTTCTGAATCTGAGTGAGCATAAACTATTTTGAGAAAAAATGCCATATTTTGTCATTGGGTAAATATGGCTTATATTTGTTTTAACAGTAGATAATGCATGTAGCTGACCTAAAAACATGTTTGCACGGTACAGAATTTTCCCCCTACTTAACAAGAGAATATTGTTGCCTAGATTGCAGAACAGAGCAAAACTCTATGGATAGGCATCATGCTGTGAGTTTTTATTGTCTGACTGCATCTAATAGTTGAACTGCCAAAACAGCGGGATGAGAATAAATTACGAACAAATGAAGATCTCTCTCATTCTTGTGTGAGAATCCAGGTTTCCTTTATCTATAAATAATGATCCTAGGGCTCGAAAATGAGAAGGACTAACATTATACGAACAAATGGTAGGAAGATTTTACATCCTTCTTAGAATGATCTTCTCTGACAAATCAAACCACCAGATGCCTAATAAAAAAAGGATGGAAACCCTGTGAGTTAAGTTAACTCACACCTGTGAGTTAAGTGTCCATATAAGATATAGACACTTATATAAGATGCTTTATATTACCAAACTCGGTGTGCACTAGTTCTTTGTAACATTAGGGTTTTGTATTCATGGGTATGATGACCCTATGGCTCACAGTTAGTGTTCTATTTATAGTCAAGAGGAAGAGGGTGCATTTGCTCAACAGATTGCCCAACTTAGCAGCTTATTCATAAGCAATATAATTTAAATCAATAAAATGCATATTTGTGTCTTTACTGTATTTGATGATCAGAAGTTAAAACGGGACATGCTTCAAGCTGAGTATGATGGGGGAAAAATGAGAAAGAAAAAAAAGTCCATGAAAAGAGGTCAATAGCAGACAAGATGATAGAAAAGGCAGGAGGACCTTTAAGATGTTAATCTCTTTTAAGTTTTGAAATATTCCACCAACTTTAAATTATTATTTGGCAGAATACATCAAATGAGACTTATTACTTATTTACACCTCAGGTACCTGCTCTACCTCCTCTAGTTCCTATGGTCTCCTTTTTTTGTTTTTTTAATCTTTTCTCTTGCTTTTCCTATCCTTGTTTAATTTTTTAAATCTAAACTAGCCCAGTTTTTTATCCAGTTTTACGTACAGGAAGATTCTGCTGCTGTGGAGTCCCATTGTTTCACAGGGCAAACATCATGTCTTTTTCATGGGCAAGAAGTTCCCCACTGGACTGAATGCTGATGAATTATTTAGGCAGAATAACCAAGGTATGCTACAATATGAATTATTCTTTACCTACTTACATCAGTTTGTTGCCTTGGCCCACTGGTGGTACAGTCTGAATAGAAGTCAGTCCATTTAAGCCTTTTAACCTACATATGATTTGGACATTTGACAAGAAGTTGAATGGGGACCAGGAGAGAAAATATATAAATAGCATTAACACTTCTGCATACAAATAATTATAAAAAATCCCAACAGAAGTTTCATATAGGGAAGTTTGGTAGCAACAAAGAGGAAGATAGATACATTTCCTAGTGTGAAGTTGTTATGTCAGAAGACACCTTTATCTACGAGTCAGTGCATGGATCTTGACTCTTCGCAATTTGTTTCTTTTACTTAATGTACTCCTATAGCTTGACCATATAGTTTATATACAATATCCAGAATTTGTCAGATGTATTAAGCATGTAAACACTTACATCATGTATGATGACAAGAATCCAAGTTCAGATCCTGTACAGAAGGCTCTAGAAATGAGAAGAATGTCAAATTTGTACCCTGCTTGAAATGCAAAATTCTTGTCTTTGCCTGCTTCTGAAAAGAGGACCAGAAATAAAAATTTCGTAGACCCTCCCAGCATGGAAGCGAATCAAATCAACCTGTTTTAATAACTCTTCAAGAATTGAGGTGTTTTTAAAAAATAAATTTGTTTTTGCAAAATAAAACTGCCTAAAGAAATTGTATGAAAGAGCTATTTGATATGTACCACTATGGAATGCCTGCAACATTTACTTTTGCACTACTAGAAAATCTAGAAGTCTGGTAACATAAGTAAAAGTGATTGATAATATAGTTTGTAGAGGAGCTTGAAGGAGGCAAAAAAACATAAAAAAGACCAAATTAATAAAGGATCAGTATGGATTGCTTGCAATTATTACATACCCAAAAGTGAGGTTTGGGAGAGATCTGAAACACAGATTCTGTGTGAGTTCCCTGATTTCCAGTGACTACAGGATCTTAAGATCTATCAAATCAGCATCTTTATTTCACAGAGGGTACTCATGGGGTATTTCAGATCCTGCCTAGCAAAATAAAAAAGACATCTTCTGTGAGCTCTGCTATGATGTTTGCAAAAAATTGGAGTAGTCAAGAATGTCTGAAAGGAGATTAGCAAAATCACATATACTCAAGTGAAGTCTTGCCAAGCTGCATTTACTATGCAGGATAAATTTGATTTGCAAAAAAGTGAAATATGGATTACTAGATTAATGAATTAAAAGAACAGACCTTGCTGTCTATCTTTTACTCATTTTCTGTCTCATGAGAAGAATAAATTATATTTTCTCTACTCACTGGAATAATTAAAATTTTGAAGAGCATGCAAGCACAGTGCTGAATAGTTACTTATCCATTTACAATTTTGCTAAATTTTCCTTGTCACAAAGTGAACGTCAGTGTCTGCACCTAGTCATTAAGAAGAAATAAATGCCCTACTCAAACCATAATTTTTGCTTCCTTTCCCTCTGATTTAGAGGTCAAAACTGAGATTTTGGAACTATTTTTTCCCCCCATTTCTTGCCTCATTGGACTGACTTAGGGTCCTGAATTGATTTTGCATCTGTCAGTGAATATTTAGAATATTGCCTGTGAAGTCTGTGGGAGGGAGGACATCTCACACAAAGGAAGAACCTGGTGAGAGGTCTTTATCCAAGCCACAGCAAAGCCTGTGAGATCTCTTCTTAAGATTTTTGTGGACACACAGGTGAGGCTAGAACACCCACTGCTCATCTCAGACAAGTAACTATATTTTGAGGGGAGATAACAGTAGCAACAATCATCCTCCAGAAAATAGGTACATACTAAGGCATATTTGACTATGTAAGAAAGAAGCAGGGAAACTAGCCAGGAAAGACAAAAGACAAGAGGATGTATGTTGCATGATATTAAAAGAGAGCAACTTGAGGCTTTTGGGCAAGCAAAAAAAGGGGCTTGGTGCCAAGGAGAAAGAAACTGCATTGTATTATTTGATTCCAGGTAAGAGACTCCACAGCAGATGTAGCCTTGATGGAGGGAGAGGAGCAGGTCCTCCTCTTCAGCTGCAGGGAGGTGTTGTTTTACTGAATGGGGTACTGCAAAGAGGACCACAGGTCTACGAGCTTCTGTGCTAAATCAGTGTTGTGAAGGAAACATGAGTCCTTGAATTTTTGTCATTGCTGTTGAGAATAAATGGGAGTGCATATAAAAAATACATTACTTCTTTTTCAAATCTTTAAGCAATGTCCTTATCAATTGTTTCTGGTAGAAACAACTTATTGGACTGCACACCCTGGCTGATAGCCCAGTCTCTATATATAGATTCAGTGTGTACTCCTATAAAATATTTCTCCTCTCTGATGGTCCCTCTGCAAAACGCCTATTTCTGTCAGTTTAGATTAGCCTTTGAAACTTCAGAGCCAGCAGCTAACAAGCTTAACAGCATAGCCTAGTAAATCATCTGTCTTGCAAAGGCACTTATGTGTAAGAGCTGAGCATCTCTGAAAATCAGGCCATTTCATTTTACTGGCTATATATGG
Source organism: Vireo altiloquus (assembly GCA_013396875.1). Classification (NCBI taxonomy): domain Eukaryota; kingdom Metazoa; phylum Chordata; class Aves; order Passeriformes; family Vireonidae; genus Vireo; species Vireo altiloquus. Next base: position 167,741 of record VZRF01006710.1, read on the forward strand.
GTTCAGCGACTTAAATTAGGCAAACAGAAACATTAGCAGTGGAATTTTCTAAAGACTGATTGCTATTCCGTTATTAGAGCATGCTCCAAATGCTTGTTTCATGCCAGAAAAGATATGACAGCAGTACCTCACTAGCCAAATGGACATAATGACCTTTTTGAAATGGCTCCAGCGTGGGATGGGGCTGACAGTGCAGTATCACTGCATGTGGGTGGGTACTCAGAAGTGCAGGGTTCAGCTACCACAGTGGGCGATTTTCATCTAAGAAGATGAGCTCTAGATTTACTAAGTTTGTGTGGCCACCCTATAGCCCTGAAGAAGTGTGGGGAGCTGGCTTGGACAGGTTGGTAGGTGATAAGAGTATATGGCTGAGAGCAGGGGTATGACAACATTAAGTGTGTACTGAGCTGGTCACTTAAATCAATAGAGCACGTATCTTTCCAGAATAATGTTCTCAAGGGAGTTGGGATCCTTCACCTTTCAAAAGAAGTTGTCTCTTGCTACTGCTTTTGGAGCAGTAGTACTGCTTCTCTGACCTTTTGGAGCTTGCAGCCTGATGCCACCTCAGCTGTCTGACAAGTGAAATCTGTTTGTGCCATGGGCTGCTGGCTCTGCCACCAGGCCACTTGCCCAGAGATGGCTCTGTAAGTCATCCCCTAAAGTTGGGATTGTTGCTATCCACATGCTCTGTCTGGGGTTGACCAGTGACATGATCTGCAGCATTCACAGATATTTGGTCCCTTTCCCATAGAGTTCTGAAGATCTCTGAAACTACCTTTTCCCAAAGGAATGATCTAGCACAGCCTGGATCACAATGTATGTCAAGGATCGTTCCTAAAAATTCAGTGCAAGCAAGGCGTTACATCATGCACAGATTGCAAGGTGTGTTCTGCCTGTTAGCCTCAGGACCCGTGGTCCTTGGACTATTGTACACAGTGTTATAGACAAAGCTAGAGATTAAAAAGATCTGATCTTTTTTTTCCTGAGTCTGAGGAGCAAGAGCATCCATAGGATCCCTCAGATTTGGTACCTGAATGACAGAACAGCTCAGGAATTCTCATAGCCTGAGATTCTAGAGATTTCCTTCATTGTAAATGCTTTGGATTCGTACAGTTTTATGTCAGAACTGGTAAATGTCTTTTCTTCCAAAGGCTCTGCAGGAAGTCTGCATCCTTTTAGAGAGCAGTAGGCCATGCTTTGTGAACCACAGGTAAGGTAAATGCCAGGTAAAGCAATAGCTGCTGGCAAACGTGTACACTTCCTGAGCCATCCTTGCAATCAGAGTCAGTCTGCAGTTTTGTCCTAAATTACATAGCAAAAAAAGTGATGAGGAATTGTTTAATTATTTAGGGGAAAAAAAACAGCTCTTAGGTTGACTGGATTACCTTTAACACCTTTGAAGTTTAGCAGAGAGATTTTTACCATGCTTTGGGAATTCCTAGTGAGGGACGGACACAGCTAATGAACAGCTTTCAAAGACACATATCTGTCTTCTTTATAGAAAGAGTTATGACTGCTTTGTTGCTGTTGCTTTGTTGTTGTTTTTTTTTTTGAAAAGGACAGCACTCCACTGCTATTGTACTGATTGAATTTTTCTGTTTGGTAAGCAGTCTGAATTTTCTTCATTGCCAGCTGCTGCCCAATGTAACTGTAATTGTGCAGATTGTTTTACGGAGATGATTGGAGTTTTGTGGTAGGTTGTATGGTGATGAATTGTTTTTCAGGGAAATTTAACAATATAATGCAACAATATATGAACAGAAACATATGAAATTTGTGATCATGATACTACAGCTTTTCTATTTTAAAGATAAAAAGCCAGGTTGGATGACTACTGAACAAATGAACAGATGTTCCTTCCCCACCACTGAGCACACCGAGTGTGACACTGATTTATATGACCTGGAAAGCATGTATTTATAAAATAGTTTGGATCTGGAAAAATTGAATAATTTTAAGACCAATTATTTAAAGTTTCAGCACAGAAGCACTATTCTATATTTGACTGTAAACTGTTTGATCACCTCTCCAGTCTCTTGCTAACAGAAAGACTGTTGCCTTGAGCAATTTTAGCAAGAGCAGGATAACTACCTTAAAAGGGCTGCAAGCCTGGATATGGCACTGTGGTGGTTTAGAACCAAGTGGGAATTAAACTCCAAATAAGATGCTCCCATTCCATGCATCTCCCTCCAAGAGAGGGACAAAGGCAGACACTATGGGTCAAGATAAAAATTTCCTGAAAGCAAACAGCAATGGCATGAGAAACGACCAGTAATAGCAACAATATTAATAACAAAAGTATACAAAAGAGAGAGTGGTTTACACACAAAAAGGTGCTCATCACCTCAACTCAGTTCCTGTGGCCATGAGACAAAGACAAGACAGCAGACATTTCCACATTCCACAGCTGGCATTCCCCTTCCCTAATGAGAAAACTTCAGGAACTTTTTTCTTATAACTTGTTTTTTAGCTAGGTATTTCAGCAGAATCTATCTGGGAACCAACATCGAAAATTGCTGCAAAAAGGCCATTTGGGCAAATATCAGTAAACTTCCCCATGGTGTTGTAGCACTCTCAGTAAATGACTTGCGCATTAGAGGAAAGATATCATCAGGTCATTCTCAGGGAGCTGTTGTGGTCAGTCACACAGCTGTGATGTGAGGCATGGAGACAGGGCTCACACAGAAAAGTGAAACTTCATGTGCTGCCATGGAGGCTGGTGATCCTGCCACAAAAGGGTCCCCTGGGAGAGAAGGACCCTGAGAGGCATTCCCCAAGTTATGGAGACAAAGAGATTTTTCCCACAGGATACCCTGTTCTGTTATGCTAATGGACCCAGTTCTGCTTCCCTGGTTGGTTCACAACCCTTGTCCCTCAGTCACTCCCTCCCTGTTCCCCACTGGTTCCCATACCCTAACCCAACCTGTGTAATGCCCTGAGTCCGCCTGATGGTTGGTCCCTGATGCTCTCTCCACCCCTACCACCCCCATACTTAACCCTGAACCCTTCCCATGAGGTTTATCTTTTTCACTGAACTCTCAATGTGCGCAGCTGGAATAAACCATGGAAACCCAATGACCCTTCCTGCCTCATTGCCATCAACTCATATTAGCAGCTATCCAGCTTGCTATATGCTGCAGCCATCCCCTCTCAACTCATTGTTTAAGCTCTCCTTGCTGTCAGTATAGAGAAACAGACACTCTGGAAGAGCAGGCTTCTCTTAAAGTCAACAAGGAAAAATAAGGACCTCTGTGGAGGGTGGAGAACCCTCCACGCATTCCTGTGGAGGGACAAAATCAAGACAGCAAGGTCTCACATGCTCTCCTGAGAGAAAGCCCTTGGGCACACAATCTCCTTTATCTCATGGCGAGCACAACAGAGCCTCTCCCAGCATGCCTTGTCAGTATGTAGATTCTTTGTACCCCACTGGCCCTTCCCCTTGCTCCTCCCCAGCACCCTCTTCCAATTTGTCCTGCCGCTTCACTCTGCCCCCAGCCTTTCCCATATAAATCCCAGCTCCCTCTGATCTCCCTGATGTTTTTCTCTGAGACCCTTCTCGAGTGGGTTGATAAAGGATGTCCGTGGAACCCTCAGGTGAAGGCTCCATCCCTCATTCCACGTCGGCCCAAGGCTGCCAGCCTAAAAAGCTGAAATCACCCAGTGAGGCCAGGTGTGCCTGTGTGCCTAGGGGGGTCTTTCTAAAGACACTTCTCTGGGAAGGTTGTGGCACTCACCACTGCAGCCCACTGCAACACACCTGCACAAGATTATGATCTCATCTTGTCTAGTGTAGGCAAAGGGTGAGTGTTTGTCACCTCACAGCAAGACTTTCTCTTCCTGGTGACTAAAAGAAATATATGAACAGAATATATGACTGATTAGATAACACAAACCATATTCAAGCATTGATGGAATTGTGTTGATGTAAAGAGTACATTATAACTTATTTCCCTCCCAAGCGTATAAGCACTTCTAACCATTTTGATGCCTTAGGTTTTAACTTTTATATTTTTCAAATCCTGTACTGTCTAGTGTAACTCTGAAGTTTCCTGTAGCCTGTTAAGTGCTGTTTTCTTATACTAAGATAGAATTAATAAAGCCTCTCCAGCTTGCTCTCCAAGGACACCCAGACCATTCTAGGCCGAAAAACTGTAAACCATCATCTTGGAGAGAGGGGCAAGCTTGGGGAAATCACATCATTAGCTGGGTTCTGGTTGGTGAATTTATGCTGATATAAAAGTGTGAAGAACTTGTGACCTGTCGTCCTTTTTGGGATCCACTGAGGCAGGAACCTCTGGGGTCCAGAGTGTGCATTTGAAGGCCTTTCAAACAAATACCTCCTTTATTCCTTTATTCCTGTCTAGTCTCTGTTTCTAGGTAGCCACTTAAGGCATCAGTTTAGGCTATATCCATACAAAATGGTGCCATGCTATTAGAACTGACCTCTGAGGCTGGATAACTGAGGATCCTGTTAATAAGTCTCTTGGGGTGAATTATGAATATGCAACTCTTTAAAAAGAAAGAGCAGCACAGTTATATAAGAGCACTGTGGTTTATACTATGCCTCAGATCCACAAGCAAAGTTTTTTACAGTGCAGTGTGACAGCCTGCCTGTCCTTCTCCTCACTCATTAGTGGGTCTAGCTGTAGTGTTGGCTTGTGCAGGGTTGATGACGTTTTCTCTGGACCTGTGACAGAAGTCAGCCCAAGATGTCCTCAACTACCCAAAAGCAAAGCATTTTTGGTGGGGTAGTGATGCAGTGTGCAGAGCTCCAATCTGTCAGAGGGAAGATTGGATGGTGGATTTTGCCACCCATGGATGAAGAACAGTGTTTTCCTTCAAAGACAGATTCAGCACTTGATGTATATTTAACTACAACTAAATGGCACACCAAAAATTTTCATAGTCCTTGTGGGATAATACAGCTTTTTGGGGTATGTCTCCCTGGTCATGAAGATCCTGGTTCTAAGTAGGTTCTTCTTTAGATTCTTTTGTAGCTCTGGACCATAATCATTTACCTATTATGACAGTCACACATATTAAGATGAAGCAAAGGTATATGATTAGTAGCCACTGGGACAATCTACTCTTCATATCTTAAAATCTAAATTTTACCCACTTGAAAGGAAACACAAATGGATCATTTGCAAATGATATTTGAGAAGGACCCATATTTGAAGTGACAGTGAGCTGTCACTTCAAAAAAATCAATAGGTATCCAAAAGAGGTGTTATAAAAGCAAGAAGGAAGATGTTACAGTTCTTTTGTGATGGGTGAAAGGGAGAAGTCAGTTGGTATGTTACATGATGTAGCAGCAGTATTAAATATGGAAGGACACTTTTTGCTGTTTACATCTAGGTGAGAAAATGCTCATGTGAAGTAAAAAAATTCCCCCAAAAGCTGAGATTCTTAAATGACTCATTGAAAGCTTGGATTTTCTTTGAATGCATTAGAGACAGGAAAATCTAAAGACAGTCCCTGAAGAATTAAAGTGTTAAACTAGCCAAGTCCCTCAAATATGCAGCATACCCTTGTGCTAGTTTAAAATTTCACTCTTAATACTATAAATATGAAGCCTCCCTCTGAAGTCAGTGGAGTTTTTCTCAGTTACAGTGATGGAAGAGAAAGCACATATAACTCACAATATGGAAAAAAACCCCAAAAACCAAACTTCAAAATGTGCTATGACTGAAGCTGATGAAGTGTTTTATTATTTTGTTCAAGTAGTATCTTGACATTGCATTGTTATTTAAAAAACTTGCTGTTTCTTGAGTCTGAGATAGCACCTGCAGGGCTGACATATGCATAGTGAATGAGACATCTGGTCTGGGACAAAGCTGTCTTTTAGCTCAAAATAAACGTCACTTTTTCTTCAAACATGAACAGTAGACAGAGGTAGGGTTGAAAGCCAGGTGAATGTTATACAGGGCATATGAAAAGTGGTTATAATAATAAGAGCTTACAGGGCATGCAATTTAATCACCTGTCAAGAATCCAGGGCATTTTTCTGCTTTTTGTTTTTGCAGAGACCTCACTGTGGTTAACCAGGCTTGTTTTGATAGCTGAAGAGATTGACACTGCAGACCACCCCATGAAGCTCTGTGGGACAGTATCTGCGTAAAGCCTCTTTTTGTCTTTGCCCAGTTACCTTCATGGAGGGACTGTGGGGGCAGGCTGGGGATATGCTTTCTGGAAGGGATAGCTCGAATATGGTACCCACCTGGTTCCTGTGCATCCCTCTGATGCTCCTCTCCTGCTGGCATTTTGGCCAGCCTGGCCTCCTCAGTCAATTACAAGGGACTGCAGAGCGGGAGAGGTGCCACAGTGCCAGGAGACCTTCAGCCTTGTGTCTGTGAAATAATGAGGAGGGACTCAACAAAGGCAAGTGCAGAGTCCTGCATTTGAGGAGGAAAAGCCCCAGGCACCAGCACAGGCTGAGGGCCATCCTGCTGGGAAGCAGCTCCGAGGAGAAGACGAGGAGAAGTCCCAGTGGACAACAAGCTGTCCATGAGCAGTGTGTCCTGGTGACCAAGAAAGCTGGAGGTCTCCTGGGGTGCATTGGGAATAGCTTTGCCAGCAGGTTAAGGGAGGTCATCCTGTCCCTCTGCTCAGCCCTGGTGAGGCCTCACCAGGAGTGCTGTGTCCAGTTCTGGGCTCCTCAGCACAAGGGAGACATGGAAATCCTGGAGCAGGTCCAGTGGAGGACAACAAAGATAAGTAGGGGACTGGAGCATCTCTGTTATGAGGAAAAGTTGAGGAAGCTGAGCCTGTTTAGCCTCAAGAAGAAAAGACTGAGAGGGGACCTTATCAATATATTTATATATATCTAAAGGGAAGGTGTCAAGAGGATGGAGCCAGTCAGTTGTTGATATTCTAGTCCTTGGCACTGTCTGCAAGGGCACAATATGAATAAAGTGGGATGCGCAACATCAGTTTTTAGCCCTGAGCCTGTCAGATATTTGCCTCTAAAATCTATAAAAGTGACAAGATTTGAGTGTAAAAATTTGAACTAGGTTCAGTCGTTGAAGTATTTTTGGATGCTTTGCAAATTAGAAACAATTGGCAACCTACTGGAAAAAATGTCCTTGCTGACTTCTTCAAACTGTGTAATATTGGCAAGAAAAGCTATTTTATATCCTCAAGGACTGTTCTTGGAAAAGAAAATAAAATAGCTTCCCTCACTTTTCTTCCAGTGTGGCAACATTGAAGAAACTGTGAAGCAGAGCTGGGTGTATGACAGGGAAGAGAACACCCTTGCTATTAATGAATAACACTGGAAGAAGGAGTGTGATGGATCATTGAGGATGAATTTGAGTTCTGGTTTCATATGGCCTAGAAAAGTAGTGAAAATTTAATTACATTTTAGACACTGACTCCTGGGAAGGTCACTTCAGGGCCCACTAGGATAGATGGATTTTCTTTACAGAAATACTTTTGCAGGCTTCAGTGCAGTGTGCACCTGCACTTTATATATCTGGGGAGTACTGTGCAATGCACTGGTTCTGCATAGTAAGTGAGACATCCTGAGCACGTCAGGTGTACAGCAGAAACACAGATCACCGATGAAACCCACACACTAAAATCAACCCCCCAACACTCCCAAAGAGTCAGACTTTGGAATAGGTGCTCAAGAGTAACCTTCCTCCTTCTCTGTAGTTTCTGGATGCTGAGCAAGCCGGAAGTCTCAAACAAAAGCAGGAAATGATCCTGTTCTGCCCAGGTGACACTTCCAAACTGTCGAAGTGAGTGTAGTAAAAGAAGCCCTCTTGGAAAGAATCACTGTAGGACAGAGGCAAGAGATAGCCAAAGGAATGCCATGAGAGGCTGCCCATAATTCTTAAAAAGAAAATAATTTTTGTGAAAGAGGCTTTTTTTCATGTTATTTCAAGCTGCTTCTGATAACTGCCTGAACAAATTTACTTGGACAGTCTACCATTTTCAGGGATAGCAAATACTTTGCTGTCAAAGAACTCGGCAGATACAGCCCAGCCTGCTGCAGGCACAGCATACGCACAACTGAGCAGAAGATAGCAGAATTTCTACTTGAATTTCCACTATAAACCACAGCATGTTTTCAGCACAGATATTTCACAAATATACTATGGTTCATTATGAAAGCAGACTTCACTCTTAAATTCTCCAAGTACTTCTTATAAGATTGCCACTAACATCATGAACACACCTGTTAAAGGTAAATGAGACCTGCCTAGAATAAATGTCTTTATACAAGACCAAAGGGAAAGGGATGAAAAGAACAAGAAATCCTTAAAACAGATTAGCATCACTGCTGTGGCTCTCTGTCTCAGAAGGTCAGTGATGCTGATGTCATGTTATTTATGTTCAAATTGTACAGGATTTTATGAGAAAGTGGAAGGTCCTCCCCAGACAGTCATACACCATTATTCATTAATCTTGTTTTGCACTTGGTGATATGCTTTTGATCTCTCATGATCCCTTGCTCCCTATTGTTGGAGGTGGCTGTAAAAAAACAAAACTCCTCGGCCCATGTAGAATAAATTTAATAACTGTTTTTACCATTGGAGTTCTTCTAAATACAGGTAGTTCTCAAAGCAGCCATGAGAAGTATTTTTCTCAAGGTGTCAGTTCTGTAAAACAGCTATCAATATCCATCTCAGACTAGTTAGACACAGATAATCTGCTAAGTTACTAACCAGCAATATAACACCAAGTGAAAAATTTCCATCTCCTTTCCCCTTTATGCCAGGTACCAGAAAAAGAGAGTTCCTAAAGATAATAGATGAGTCACAGAGAAGCTGATTTGGCCACAGTAAAATAAGCCTCATAATGGAAGTGTGTAGACAGCTACTGCTGGGTGATGTCAAATGTGTGAAAACTGCTGCAGGAGAGGACTGGAGAAACAAAGGCAAAACATGTTAAAATTTGCACATTCAAGTCAGATAATTGCTAGAGTAAAGCACAGCACAAAGGAAAAAGTTTGTAATAAATTCGCATAAGAGGTAGATAATTTCTATTAAAGATTTCAAACTGAAGACAGAATCTCTACCAGCTAAACTGACAAAAGGGAGCAGGAGTAAACAGCTGCCAAAACCCCTGTACTTAGCCCAGATGTGTCCCTACTGCCTCTTATTATGGTCATTCTCTCCTCCTTCAGGATTCCCAGTAAGAAGAAACAGTGTTAGAAAGATATTTATGTGTTCATTGAAGAAAGCACAATTGAATAGCAAGAATAGTTTTTCAAAAGTGGAAATAGTCTTAACTTGTAAAAGGCCTTTGCAGTGTAATAAAAAGATTTTGGCCAAAATGAAAGTGCACATTAGTGTTTTGAGAACAAAGCCTGAGTAAATCCAGAAATGAAACTAATTTTTAAATGAAACTAAGTATAAAAATGTAAAAAAAAAATGAAACTTTAAACATTTTGGAGTATATTTGTTCAAAGTGCAATGCTACAAACAGTAGCAATACCAGTGTAGAAAGCATGTGACACACGTACTAGTTGGCAATTAAGGGAAAAAAATGTTTAATGTTTTTAGGCATAGCCCCAATGCTTTTTGAGAAGTTTCTCTAATAATGAAACAATATAGACATAAAAAAAAGAATTTTTAATGGAAATTTGGGTGGGGTTTTTTTTGGTTTGTTTTTTTTTTTTGGTTGTTTTTTTTTTTGGGTCTGTTTTTTCTTTTTTAAACTTTAAATTTTTAAACAAATTAGTTCAAATTGGTTTTGTTTATTTCATGGTTTGTGATGTTTGGGGTACTTATTTTCAAGCCTTTCTCCACATCAGTGATGCCTGACAAAGCTAATATTTGTTATTTCAACGAGCTGAGATTTCTACATAATCACTTAACTTGAGGATTAACTTTTTAAACATGGCATTCAATGTTATGATATAGCTTGTGTTATCAGATAACACTATTTCCTTCACAAAACCTACCAGGGAGCAATTGCGTGCTCCAGCAAGTCAATTGAAGTGGCTTTGCATGAGAGGGTTTTAACTAGCAAAGAGAGAAATTAGCTAAAAAATTACCTGGTTTCCTCTGCTTTCACAGCAGTAACACAGTGATATCTCAAGAGGAAAGGCAAACCCACATACTAGATGATGGCCTTATCTCATTTATCAAGTGCAGCCTTGTGACTTACAGCTTTAGTAACAGCTTTTTTCTCCAAAGAGGAAAATCGACCAATTTAATTGGCCTGCTTGTTTGATTTGAGCAAAGGCTATTCTCTTGCATGCTGGTGCAGCACCTCAGTGATTTAGATTAAGAGCTGTTGCTTGTTCACTTCCTATCAGTCCAGCCCTGCTATGAGAGAAAACAGTCTGGAAACTCCTAAAGAACTGGGGATTAATTTCATGAGGAGCCTGGCACAGGACTTAAAGTCTACCAGATCCTGATGACTGCTTGAGGAATCCTGCATTTACTTATAGGGATCTTAATTGGGTCAACACAAGAATATCCCATTCACAGTGAAAACAAGCAACTTAAAAAAGGATTAGTTAGACATTCTCAGTGGTGTCAAATTAAACCCCGATCCTAGCAAAATGCAGATGTTATCCTTTTGCTTTTTTGTGCTGGGTAGGCAGCCTACTAACTGAACAGCATGCCTCGTCTTATGCTTGACGACAAAAAGCTACACTGTTGTTATAGCAGAGTTCAATCTTATAGAAACATGGAACACAATTTTAACTCTACAATCCAGTAATGGTAACATCCACACTGTTCTGTGTCCAGCGCTTTCCTCAGAGCTACTGGAGACACCTTAGTCAAACGGCCCTACAGCAAAGCTTTAAAAATTGTAGACCCCAAAAGTTAGGGAGAGAAGTCTTCAATAAACATTCAATTTTAAGACAATCATCAAATAGGTATGGTAACCAGTAATAAGCCACAAAATTTACGCTCTTTTTACATCTTCTGGTAGATTATTCATCAGTATCACTGCTATGGGTTATGTCATGAAAGCAGAAACATCTCCCCTTAAACAGCTGTCAGTTTTCAACTTTACAGATTTAACTACGTAGCTTAATACAGAGACATTTTCCCAATGTTCTTAACTAACAAATATTACCAGTGCCAATCCTACTTATTTTACGGGTGTGAATCAACTGAGGGAGGGCTCAAGAATGTATCTTATTATGCTTGTCCCGAATAAAACCCTCCAGAAGGGTATTTACCCTCATCAGATGATTCAGTCTTTATCATACATGGGTACAGTTGGTCTAACCTCCATCCTGGTCTTCAGGATTGTCGCAAAACGTGAAATATGTAAAATTTTGTTAAGAAAGGATGTTCTTTAATCCTTGATCTTTGTATGCTTTCAAACCCAATCAATAAGAAGGGAGATTTAAACCATTAAACAGAGAGCAGCTAACAGAGTCTATGTGTTGTCCTTGTGTTAGAAAAGCAAATTACTTGTTGGTAGAATTGCCTCGTTAAGGTTTATGGCTGGACATGATCTCAGACCTAGGGGGATGTTAACAAAGCTTGGGAAGAAAGATGCCTACTGATAGTGGGCACAAAGAATGCAGAATTTATGGGCCACAAAAACAACTGGCACAACTTCCGAGATAAGGCAGAAACTAATAAACCCAACTCAGCAACTGTGCTGAAAGCAGCTCCAACTGGGTAAAAGGTAATTCTGGCAGGGGGAGATCTGCAACCACTGACTCACTGACTGCCAATCCAAAAAACCCACTGACCCAAAAGAAGAGAAACACTGAGCATGGGGACTGATGAGCATGAGAGGCGAGAGAATCATTAACCAACAGAAGATAGAATACTAACTAATAAGAGAATGATGCAACTTTTAGCCAATGAACACTAATTCCTTTGTTTGCTAAAATTCATAAATAGTAAAAAGTTTTGATAGTTGGTGTGCTTGATTCGTGGAATTCCACTGAGCACTGAGGCTTCCACAACTCTGAAATAAATAATCAATGTCTCTCTTGAGTATTTAATTACTGGCTTGCTGCACACCAGGTAGTGAATCCAATTTTTGTGGGCAGCACCCTGCCCTATGATAACTGCATCTGAGCAGCTGGGCTGTCAGGTAATGCCTGGAGAAGCCGCAGGATGCTTTGCAGAGCCCAGCCTCAGTGCACAGAGGTCACCATGTCCATATATCTTTGCAGGATAAAACCTTTCAGAATAAATCTACCCCTATCGTCCTTCCTGGCTTTCAGTTCTGTTTCATTTGTGGCTGATTTGTTCCCACAAGCTCTTTGGGAGGCATATTCCTCTGCACCTGGCAGGCTTCTGCTTTTCAAGGTCATTTTAGCCATGGAAAGTGATATTTCTACTCTTTTTCCTGGGGGACTTTTACAAAAAACCCCATCAGTATACACTGCATTCAGACCACTGTCCAGATTTGTGATCTGGGACACTTGTTTTGACACTGTCATTTCTGAGTGAGGCTGTTACCAGTCTGTAGCAGGGGAAGAGTGCTTGCTATCTTACCTTGCTGTCAGCTTACTGCTTCATGTATCAATGTTATGGCTGCAGTTCAGTTTATATTTGTGAAGCCCTGGTAAAATGTTAAGCACTCTAGTAGAACTGAAGATTAATATTATTTTGCTCTGCAGAGCACACAGCTATTTCAATAGGACAGGGCAGTCCAAACAGATCTTGACAGTGTCTGGATAGGAAAACAACATCAAGCAACCCCTTGTTGCATTTTTTTCTACAAGCAAAGGGCTGAGTCGTGTCTGTCTGAAGGTTATTCTTTCTGTTTGTGTTTCTCTAAAATACCTTGAGTCACCATATAATTCACAGGAAGAAAGGTAAAGAAGCTGTCTTTATTCATGTTTCTTGACAGCCCTGATGCCTCCTCATGTTCACAGTAAGTGCAGATATAAACTGTACTTGCTGTGATTTCTTTTGATCTTGGACTGGCACCTGCTGGTGCGGGAAACTGGAGGCCCTGTGATGAATGATGGCTCAGCAGCAGCCAGCTACACCAAGGTTAGAGATCATGGAGTTGATGTGCAAAGGTAGGTCTGAAGCCCCACTGTGCTTTCTTCAATCCCGTTCTTAATCCTTATAGCATCTGATTTTAGGAACAGCAGCTGCGAAAAATGAATAGCAGTTCCAAGAGTGCTTTTTTCCCTGCCAGAAAGCCTTGTGCACTGCAATCGGCGTTCCAAGAAGTGTGTGTATTTTTACCACTGGGAAGTCCTGGAGGTGCTCACACCTGAAGTGCTGCACCTCATCTCTCTGCTCAATCGGGGCTGTACACTGGGTGCTTCCTAAACTGCAGCTCTCCCAGTGAGCCATGGGCACTTAGACAGATTGATGGTCTCTGAAATACAATATAATGAGTAATACAGTCAGAAAGGAAGAAAGTAATTTCAAAAATAACAGAGAGAAGGACAGCAGTACTTTTTAAACATTTATTGCTGCATTTGCACCTGCTTGGCCATATTAATCAGCAAAGTTTAATAAGCAAAGACAGAAACAATCTAGATTTTCTAAGGAGTTTTAGAGTAAACCACAATGAATTGAGGAATTTTTTTCTGTTTGATTGCTTACTTGATAAATTTTTTAAAAAATGGCTCACCACACCCTCACACTCTGATAGCCTTTTTTTTTTTGCACCCATTATAAGGCCTGTAGACAGTGCAACTCAAGGTGCCTGAGTTCAGTGATGGGGTGAGAAATTTGTCCAGACTGCCAGGCCCCAGCTCCATGTGCAGTCACTGGAGACAAGCAGCTAGGGCATCTAGTCTAAGATTTAATTCATTTGCCCTGACTAAAAGCATCTAGAATTCAGCACATGTTTAAGGATTTTTCAAAGCTGTGGTATATGCACTGCTACCTATGACAGACTTGCCTTCCAGCAGTCTTCTTCCCTACTTTGTCTATGCCCAAAGCCAATTCTGAGTCATGGTATTCTTTTCTATTCTTCAGTTCTGAGTCAGGATATTTCTTTGAGAAGGATAGTTTAAATTTCCTCTAGCAACTTGACATTTTTAATTGCATAGCATGGTACAGAATTACTAGACTGAGCATAATACACCAAGTCAATAAGCCTTGTATTACCTTTTTAACCTGAGGCTTCAGAAATCCATGTATTTATGTAGGTGTGTTTCCTGTACCTGCTTTGAAGCTCAGGACGTGTATAGCTTAAGGGAGCTGCATAACCTTCTTCATTTTATATAGGCAGCCATGTGAATGAATGGAACTTACAGCTTTGGTCCACACCTACAATCATTTTTCTGTGGTTGAGAAATGTTCCTTTTTTCAAGTACAGGATAGCATTACATACCTTAGTAGTAACAAAAATAATGACTCTACTTCATGGCTCAACTTTATAGTGGAGACTTCTGACAACAGAGACTCTGCCCTGAATTTATACCCACAAAGGAGGCACACACATCTATTCTTTCTGTTTTAGGAGTCATTGACAGTTTGTGACACAAAGTGAATATGAATTCGGGTAAATGTATTCTCTCCTCAAGGACAATAATAGTCTGTGCTTAATTCCCTTGATTATTGCATGAAAAAAAATAACCATTTTACCATGACATTTCCATCCTGGCAGCTAATGTGCCCCTCCCTGGGGCTCGGGCATGGAGATGGAGAGGCTGCAATCTCCAGCATCCTTGGCAAGACAGAAGGTACCATGCTCCTAAACATTTTAGCTCAGCACAGGCTCCTTGATCTCCACCACTTAAAGCAAGGCCCAGCTGGTATTTGGACGCACTTGGGCTGAGCAGGAGGTGAGTGCCAGTGCCCCACACAGGCAGTCCCAGATGAGAACCTGCAGCAGCCATGGCGTGAGGACAGCTGTGTGTGCACAGAGCCTCCCGAGCCAGAACACAGCTGGCAGGCAGACTTTGCCTAGGAGGAGGGCTGGGTGCATCGTTTGTTCAGCACTTGGGGAATTAGCAAGTAAAAGCATCTGGGAGATCTCAGCCTAGCAAAGCATTCAAGCTCCTGTTAAAATTTAATCAAATCAATAGCTTGTTGACTTTGGTGGGACTAATGATGAGCCTCATTTTCAGGCTGTGTTTAAGTGCTTGGCTGGATTCAGGTTTGAAATATTAGTTGTTACTGAATTTTGTGTATTTTAATGCAGGTAATTGTGGAGAAAACAGAAGGTGATACCTCCCCTAACATGAATGCTACTAAACTTGTTTTGGAAGAAACAGGTAATTACTGTTCAAGGCAGAAAGCTAACCATCTGTTTTGCATGAGAACATGTTTTAGCGTTTCCTCTCCTACCTCACTTTAGGACTCTGCCATTACTGTATTTTATTTGCCTTGCCCACCTACAAGTCCCTTCTGCTTGTTTTCTTCCTTATTTCACTGTTCTGGGAACTGGAGTTAAAAGGAAAGCAGAGACCCTCTGAATCTGCAACAAACTGGTTTAACTGGGATAAGCAGCCCTCCTTCCCCTCTCCTGCTCTGCTGTTTGCAGCTGAGTGATAACATCAACCAGTCCTTGTTTCTTACTCTGTTCCATGTGTTTTCTCTTTGTTTTTTTTTTTAACCTGTCACTGGCTTTAATTCCACATGCACCAGTGAACAGCAGCTGCTAATGCTTGATCTAACCACTATGCAAGGAAAGCTTTTACACAGGCTGCAACCTGAGCTTCTGCAAACACAATTCAAAATTCCAGCTGGTCAAGGTGCACCTCTGCTCACATTTCATTTTATCAGAGGGCTGCAGGGGACCGTTCTGGGCAGATTATTTACTCTCCTCTGTAGGCAGCCTTGCATTCATATTGGAGGTTGCCACCCAGTAACCAAACATAAGATAAACAGTTGTGAGTAAAAAATACTTGTTCTTTGTAGGATATCCTCAGATCATTAGGGGATCACACACTGTTTACTCAAATGAGCAGGCAGGAGCCAAGACGTGCATGCTTGTCTGTACCAAAACTCTCTCCCTGTTTAATTGCAATCCTTTTTGCCAGCATAGCTGAGAATCCAATATGGATGAAAGTAAGAATGCCAGGATCCAGCTGCCCCAAAGGACATCACAGGGTATGGTGGTAAAGCCATCATAGTTGGTGTGACTTGCTTACTGCCTGGTGGTATTTAAATGGACTTTGAAAAGCAATCTGACCCACAGTAGAGGCTGGCACTGAAGGTTTCTTCTGTATCCAGAGTAGGAAGTTAAGAAAGGCCATGAGAAGACCAAAAGCAGTGGAGGAAAACCACATTTGTATGCATGCAGGAGGAGCATGAAAAGGCTCTCAGGCCTGTGTCCCTCGGGCTTTCTTCACTGCTATTATTGGCTGGCAAGGAGAAGTCATTTTTGCAAAGAGGTGGCTGGGACTTGGGCCATGTCTCACAGACAGGCTGGGGAGACCCTGCTTCTCCTTCCCCAGTGACTGCAGGGGAAGGCAGGGAAGCTTTATCTTAGCCTCTGAAGTGAGGCATGAGTCCAAGCCTCTGCCTCTTTTGTTGATACCCTCTATACTTAGCAAAGAAACAAAAATGTCCTTGAAACATGTGGACATGATAGGCACTTGTTTGCATTGGGCATCCCCAGAGAATTCTCAGCTAGTATATATCCTTCTGCATTGCACCACTTTGGGGAAAATTATAGAGCTCCCTCTTGCCTTGTAACTGTGTTATGTAAAGCATCTGAGATGTGCCAGCTCCAAGAATCTCATTCAGATATTTCAGATATGATAATGACCCATTTAAGGAACTAATTAAAATTGGATGAGTTTCATATCTCCCCCAGTTTTAGAAAAGAAAAATCATAGGCCAAATATAAATTTCATAAATGCTTGATAAATCCTCTGCAGGAAGAAATTTGGCAGAGGACATCGAGACCAGGCCATTTTGAGCAAATGAAAGAACCTAAAGCAAGACTTTGAAGTCTGACCTTCAGAATCTATAATAATACAGTGGATGACAATGGTAATAAATACCACAGAGTGGGACAGAATGTATCTAATTAAGCAGTTTTAGCCATGCTTTGGCATTCTTTTCAATTATATTTCTTACTAGAAGGATTTTCAAACTTACCAGCACAGTTTTCCAGTGATGTTAGTTCTGAAAATAGTGCTTTTTTTTTTCTATGCAAAGTAGCACACCATCAGTTATTTTATAGTCACATCCACTTCAATTGTGTAATTTCCATTACAGCAGTGGAAATCTGTGACTGTGTCACTTCACTGAGAGCTATGGGCCAAGCACATTTTTCTGAGCTTTATGTTAAAATCAATGGATAAGCTAATAGGATAGACACTGCCATGTGAACCAGAACAAAGATTTCTTCCACTCCATACAGAGACTAAAAAGTGTGCTTCCTTACTCATTTGTTTTGCCAGAATCACAGAACAGATGAGTTGAAAGGGACTTCTAGAGGTCTCCCGTCTGACCCCCACATATTCTTTACAGCTCTGTTGATAGTTTATGCACTATTCTAAGTAGAGCAGAGGGCTGGGTCACATCCTTTGACCCGCTGCCAACACTGTTAATACAGCTCATGAGGTTCTTGACCTTCATTACTTCAATTATTCAGTGTTGGGACACAGTCAGCTTGTTGTACACCAGGATCCACCCCCCTCTCCTACTCTGCAGATCTGCTTTTTAGCTGGTTGACTTCCAGAGCCTTTTGGTGCATGGAACTTTCCCTCCCCAGGTGCAAGACCCTTATTGAGGATGCAATTTCCCTTATTGAATTTCATGAGATTCCTGCCAGCCCGTTTCTCCAGCCTGGCTAGGTCATGTCCCTCTGAGTGCCCACACAACTCCCTGGTGTCTCAAACACTTATTCCAACCTTGTACTGTCTGCAGTCTTACTGAGTCTTCCCTCTGCTCCAACACCTAGATCATTAATGATGTTATGAGAGCCAGTGTGAAAAGTCCTGTTAAAGTCAAGATAAATATTCCCTGTTCCTCAGTTTCATTGCAGAAGGCTACCAGCTCAAGCATCTTTTCCTCTTTGCAAATCCTTGATGACTATTCCCAGCCACTTTCTTGCTTTTTTCGTGTTTAGAAAGGTTTTTCAGGATTATATGCTCCATCACCTTCCCTGTGATTGAGATGAGGCTGCCTGGGCAGTAGTTCCCCATAACCTCTTTCTCACCTTCCTTAAAGACAGTGATATTTTCTCTCTACCAGTACTCATGAACCTTTCCCAGCTGCCACGACTTTTGAAAGATAGTGGAAAGTAGCTTTCCAGTGACACTGATCAGCTCCCTCAGCACTCATGGGTGCATCCAAGTTGTCTTCACTGAGTGTATTCACAGGTTCCCTAGATGATCCTCCTCCAGGAAAGCAGTCTTTTTTGTTCCAATCTTTCCCACTGGTCTCAAGGCCTTTGGACTGATGAAGGACAAGCCAGTCAAGACCAAGTTGAAGGCAGCATTCAGTCTCTCAGCCCATCAACTACGTTGTCCTTTGTCACCAGGTGCACTGCCCCATTCAGCAGCAAACCTTTTTTTTCCGTCTTCCCTTCGTTGTCAACATAATTGAGGAAGAACTTTTTGCCCAGCATGTCCCCTATGTGAAAATTTAACTCTAGGTGGGCTCTGCCTTTCCTAACCTCATCCTCTCATGTTCAAGCAGTGTACCTGTATTTCTCCTGGGTTACCTGTCACAGCTTCCACATCCTGTTTGTTCCCTTTTTATGCTTGAGTTTATAGACAAGTGGTAGTCCTCCTGCCACCTTTGTTTTTATACCTCCTTTTGAGGATGGACCATTCTTTAGCTGAGAGAAGATGACCTTTAAAAAGAAATCTTTAGAGTCTCTCCAGAATTGCATCCCATACAAATCTGCTATATAACTATCTGAACAGGTGAAACTCTGCTCTCCTGGAGACCAGGGTTATGATCCTTCTTTTTGCCATGGTTCCTCCTCTCAGAATTCTGAACTCCACAAGCTCGCAATTGCCACAGTCAACTGCCCCGTGATATTTATGTTCCTGTGAAATTGTTTTCCTTAGTAAGCATGAAGCCCATCAGAGCACCTCCCCTCACTGGTTCTTGTCTCTGAACTGCACAGCCCTCAGTAGCTGCAGACAGTTGGGTTTCTGCTGCCAAAGCCCAGGGATGGATGATGAGGAAATGGCGGGGCGCTGGGCCCCTGGCCCAGCTAATTTTTCTTCTTTTCAAAGTCCCATATCAGGAAAGAAGGAGACGAAACTTCTGTTGCAGTTTTCTTGGGTTGTTTATTATTTCTTATCTCAGTTTCCTGAAGCGCAGCCTTAGCATGGCTCTTGCTGCTGTTTTCAGGTGTACAATGGCTGCTGCCCTCGGGGGCAGATGGTTTTTAAAGCTTTATCACCCAATAATCATTTGCTATGCATTCTATTTTGTCTTTTGTACCAATAACTACTAATTCTTGTTAGCATGTCTATTCTACATCACATTCCCTCCACCAATCACCCCGTGTTCACCTGACTTCAGGAAATGGAGAAGAAGAAGAAGAAGGAAGAAGAACCACCCAGAGCCAACATCCTGAATTCTCCATGTTTGGTCTCCATATACTATATATATCACAGATACAGAAGCACAGCAGATGCAGGGTGGATTCCTCCACATTCTTCAGTCCCCGCCTCAGCTCTTGGTTCACAGATCCAGAACAGCTAAGCAAAATGATCTTGCATAATTTGTGCTTCCAATGCACAGGATGAAACTTTTCCTTAAAAGGCACCCCCAGCAAGGCTGTTTTGGCAGTGGCCCCATGCCCCAGATTCTTGCTTCACAAACTGGCCCATGTAGCAGGAACTTGCGTGGCTGAGAAAGGGTGAGACAAAGCCATCTTCTTGAGTAGCTTTAGCTACAGGAACAGAAAAACCTGATAACCCAGGAGCTTTATAGTGCTTGTGTTAGCCATCAAGACTAATACACAGAAAGCACATTTGAAATTGTGGAGGCTTTCACTTGTGGGATCAGTTCAGTCATTTCATGAAGATTCGTGTGTGCTTTAGATGAGCACCTGCTGGAGGAAATGTGGAGGGCTGCTGAACTGTAAGATGCAAAAGGCCACTCTCCACAAATAGAGCCATGCTGGGTTCTGGGCCTGCCTGAGCAACAGGGTGCAGATTTGCATCAGGTTCTGCCCAGTCCAAAGTATACACATCATGCTATGCTATTGAGAGGAACTCTCTGAGGACATTGCAGAGACTTTCCAGACTGAATGTTGTAAGAGGTGGACACTGAATAATGATCTGTTCCAAGTAGGACCAACCCTATGGGGATATCCATCAAGAAAGTCACAGTGCTTCCCTATAGTCCAAGATAGAATATGCCATGTTAAAACCTGTTAACACTAGACTGCTGCCTGGTCTTGAGGCTCACTTCTTCTTCCTGTTCCCACTTCTTCCAAGACACTTTTGCCAATTGATAACAAGTTTTCTCCTTTATTACCTTTTCTTCATACTTGATTTTCTCATCTCATGCTATAACAGCACAGTAGCCATATTTTTCCATCTTTGATTAATATTACTTTTCATTGAAACCCTGTGTATGTGGAAATTAATTCCTGATTGCATACAGTTTGCCTAACCTCGGTTCCTGAGCTGTACATAAGCAGCTGGTGCTTGTTGAAGCAATCCTGCTGGGATGAGGGTTTCACGGGGGCACTGGTTCTCACTGGTTTTTCACACTTCTCATAGATGCACTCGGTCGCAGCCTCGCATGCCCTGCTGAATCACTCACCCTCTGGGGGATGTCCTCTGTGCCCTGGCTGAATTCATCTTTGACTCTGCCTGCCATCACAACAAGGTGACAGGCTTTCTGCAGACTGATGTGTCACTGGGGCAGTAGTGGCAGATGGTCATTCCTGTCCTCAGGCTCTGAATTATGTGAAGGAAAAAGCCTTTATTCCTTGCTCAGCTGAGTGACACATGCTTCTTGCAGATTCACAGATACATCATAACTCATAGAATCATAGAATGGCTTGAGCTGGAAGAGACATTAAAAATCATCTCGTTTCAACACCCCTTCAGTGGGAAGGGATGCCTTTCAATAGACCAGGCTGTTCAGAGCACCATCCAGCCTGGCCTTGAAGACTTCTAGGAATGGATCACCCACAGACTCTCTGGTCAAGCTGTGCCAGTGCCTTACCACCCTCAAAGTAAAGGATTTAAAAATTTTTTTAGTATCTAATCTCAGCCTACTCTTTTTCAGTTTGAAGCCATTCCTCTTGTCACGTCTCTACATGCTTCTGTAAAAAGTCCTCCACCTCAGTATTCTTCTTTCAGTTACTGGAAGGCTGCAATTAGGTCACCCCAAAGCCTTCTCTTCTCCAGGCTGAACAACCCCAACTCTTTCTGCTATTCTTTCCTCTTAGCATAGGTGCTCCATCCCTCTGACCATATTGGAGACCTCTCTGGATTGCTCCAACAGCTCCATGTCCTTCCTGCGCTGAGGACCTCAGAGCTGGACACAGCACTGCAGGTGTGGTCTCTCCAAGGCAAAGCAGCCTGCTAGCCACGGTGCTTTGGATGCAGCCCAGGATAAAACTCGATTTCTGGGCTGCAAGGGCACACTGCCAGGTCATGTCCAACCTCTCATCCACCATATCCACCATATCTTTGGGGTTTTTCTACCTGAGGACTCAAGTGCAACGTGCACCTAACCTGGTGGTCTAGCAATGTGAGGTGTCTGTGTGGGGCACTCCAGTGCCATTTGTGAGAGCTAAGCTAAGAGATCAGAACTGGTGGATAACCATGGTAATAATTTTTAAATGTATCTACCAACCTTTATCCGATATATAAAAGATGATTAATAATACAATTTGTAAATAGTTTTGCACTCCATGTGTTGTTCTAGGCTCTGTCATTGTTCCCAGACTTTGCAAAACCCAAAGAAACATCAGTGATCTCCTTAAAATGCCTTGTGGTTTAGTGCTTAATTATTTTACATGCCTCCTCTAAATTAGCCATGGTTAGTATGTGCATGTTTGTGCTGTGCACTGACTGCATGGTAGCATGCACATACCTGAATATTATGTAGCGTGATTAATGGCGAGTTCTTAAATACCAGCTTTGCTGGTAGGGATTGAGTGCAGTCATCTGTGTGACCTAAATTGCTTCATGAGCTGGGGTTGCTAAGAGAGAGTGAATAAGTGATGGGATGCCATTATGAAATCATGTTTTCTCTTGTGTAGCTAAAAATGGCTGCAGTCAAATACAAGTGGGTCTAAGTTTGCTTTGGGGTGTGGTGAACTTGTATATTTGCAGTCTCTCACAGGAACAGAATTTAAAGACATCCTTTTCTGAAGGGCTGCTTCGCTGAATGTTAAGATTAGGCAAGAACTTCATCTTCTCGCTGACATTTGCTACGTGTGTTTGCCATCTGCCAATGGACATTTTCTCAACTCTTTCGTACTGGAGGGTTTACAACAACCACTACAAAGCACTGCAGGTACATGCAGGCAGAGCTCACCCGCCGTGCCATCAGCAACTCCCGGCAGCTCCAACAGCCCCTGGCTTGCAGCAGCAGCACCACCAGCAGAGAAGCTGCTTTGGAAGACCAGCCTGGAAAGTGCTGGGTGTTCATTGACACCATGAAGGATCAGCTTGTTTCACATTTTCAGGAAAGTTTTCTGTGTCAAAAGGATACAACAAATAGTGACAGCTACAGTCAGATTTGGATAAGTCACCTTTTAAAAAAGAAAGGGATAAAAAGAGAACTTGAAAGGTAGTAAACTAACGCAGTAGGGCTTTGCATCTAGGTTTGGCACTGCTCTGATTTTTCTCGTTTACTATGAACATATATATATATATGTGAGGCCTGTAATTTGTTAAGTAGAGTACCTATGAGTTAAGGGATTGTTAAAAGCATCATTTTGCAATATTCTGCGGGAGTTTCTTGAATATCTCAGGGAAAATCAAACCAAATTCCTCAAAGAAATTTATATGAATTTTCTGTTGTTCCATGCAAATTGTAATTTTTACTGGGATAAAGACAAATCAAACCCTACATTCCTTCATAATAGTAAAAAAAAAAAAATTGAAGACATCTTCTAGTTATCAGGGAAGCTGTGTAACTGTAGAGCTAAGAGACCATATTCTCAATTCACGTTTCCTGCCTTAAGCAAAGGCTAAGGATTGCATAAACTGTTTATTTGCTCTAATTATGGAACAAATGGAGTAACTAACTCAAAAGGTACATTTATTAGTAACTATAAAAGAAAAAAAACTGGATTTGAGGCAGCACCCAATTGTGTTGCTGCATGTTCTTAAGAACATGATAGCTCAATTATGGGAAAACCAGTTGTCCTCAGAAAAGCACTATTGAGGTCTATGGCTTACGTTACTCTAGAGAAAACCATTCAATATTTTGTTTCCAGCATCCTAGGTGATGTGCTTAAAGATAATTTTTCTTCATAAACTCTGAGGAAATTCTTTCAATGCCAAATCAAATATTCTGGCATCTAGCGCTAGTCATCATCCCCTAAAGAGAACAGGCTTAACACTTTTTACTATTTCTCATGAAAAAAGGAAATGCAGTCCTAATTCTTCTTTCGTTGATATGATAGTGAGGTTAGAAACCTCTGTAGTCATAGATTGTACTTATGTTTTCAGAAGAAAGCTCTCAAAATTGTCCACTGAAACATTTCAAAATAATAGAAAACAAATGTTCAGTGGTTCCACCCTTTTGATCTTGTAAAAAGGAAAATAAGACCCATTAATATTCAGGATTGCATGAATGTCTGTGGTAATTTTTTTTTTCTAAGATGAAATTTTTATTTTTTGATTACTCTGAGATAAAAGCTTCAATTTTTTTTTTGCCAGTGTGATGTATTTCATATCAATAATCCCATGATTAGTTAGTATTTAAAGGGTATATGAATACTCTGAAGAGTTTATCAATTAGCCCTTTCCCTTGGCTTACTGCCTAATTGAGAATATGACTTTGATCAACTTCCAGTTCAGCAGGCTTTGGTGCTTCTGTTATGTAAACACACATGAAAATGGCTATACATGTTGCAATGATTATTAAACCATTAATGTCTGCAAGCTCCAGAAATGTCTGTGTTGTGATATTCATTTTCATTGCTAACCAGACCCTGTTAGGGGAAATCCACTATTTTGTAACTGATGTGTCAGTTCTTCTTTCACAGTGATGAAACTCTCTTAGGAAAGACACTGAGGAATTCTGAAGAAAAATTGCTCCTAATGGGAGAATCACGCAACTGAATAGAAGTAGATCTGATAAAATGATAAAATCTTCATTTCATGGTTTAGAACATTAGTAATGTTTTAAAATTATTTATGTCTCTCTTTCTTCTTTCTTATTAATCTATTCATTTATACTGTTCTCCAAAAAGTGAACAGTATTTCTAATTCTGGAGAGGACAAAAGTCCATATGTAGCTTTGTTTTACATTTCAGGTTGTTGTTGTGAGTATTTTTAAATATTACTTTTTATTGTTTGGTAGATCAGAAACTGGATGAGGGATGCATGTTTATAAACAGGTCTGCCAACCACCCCCCTAGTCAGAAATAAAAGGCAATAAGAGAAATGTTGATGTATTTCATAATTCTCTTGTGTACCTGTGCTTTTTAGAACCATGAATTTTTATTAAAAAAGAGACCAAAAGGCTTTGTCATCATGGACTGTGTTCTTACAGTTTTTTTTAAAGTGAGGTTCAAATCCATACAATCATTTGGTGGTACTTTCCCTCCAGCACTGCTAATATCTAAGCAGTGAAAGAACAGTGAGAGCCTATTCTGAAATCTAAATATCCAGTGCATGTTGAGTTTGTATTTTAAAATATTGTATTTATAATCAGGAATCCAAACCAAAATTCTCAAGATTTTGGATTATGAACTGCAGGTGTTGCCAATAAGGGGTGGGTCCTCATGTGATGCTTCTGCAGAGATGGACTGTCAGGCATGTCTGAAGTTAGCCTTTCTGAATCAATCCCTGTGTTCTTAGGAAAAGCTTGGTTCTACAACTGTGTTCAGGCAACAAAATGGGGCCTCTTTTGTTTCAGAATTACAGAACTTTCACAAGTGTTAATGACTTTAATGGGGTCTGTGACCGAGTAATTAAGTTGCCCAAGTATAGATTAAGATGCTAGCAGTATTTTGAAAATGTTGGCTTTGTTTTGACTTGCATTTGTTGTCTTTACTGTAGCTGTCAGACATTTCTTGGCATCTCCTAGAATGTGAACTGCTTTTGTTGCACACATATTACTGGTTTATGTTTGTACCTTGTCAAGCACTTGTGGATGCAGGGTTTGAAGGCAACCCTGTGCTGGTGCAGAGAGCAGCATCCTACAGCCTTGGGTGGATTCTGAGCTGTGTGGGTGCATTTCCCACATCACAAGCCTGGTGCAAAGTAGGTGGCTTCCTGATGGATTCACACAAATACTGAAAGTTGTCCCAGTTACATGTTTTGCCCTTCACAGCTTTTAATCTTTGCCAGTTTGTCAGTTTTTCTTTCTCAGAACATGCTTGGTTTTAACAAGCCAATAAAATATAAATACCAATCCTTTTAGTCCTGTATTGTACCTTCAAACGTAACCAGTTCAGCAAAAGAATTAAATGTATATCAAAAAGAAAAGAGCCCTTAGGTCTGAAGAGCTGATGAAAGGAGCTGAAAAGCTATCAAAAAGCCACTGCTTAATTTTTATTAGATAATAATAAGAAATATTACAGTCTTTTTTAAGAACCTATTATTATTGCAAACCTTTATTTTAATAATAAAACAGACCATTATTCCCTCTACACCAATTCTCTCATGACATCATATCACATATCTCTGGTCAAAATGTTTTTTGCATTCCTTTGATCAGCAATTCCCTTTTAAACTGTCTCCTCTCAGCTCCTTCTTTGATCACCTTTGACAGACTGCTAGAGTCTGGAGGACTAGTGCATTTAGAAGAGCAAGAAAAATCTCTGGCTACAAAACATATTTATATGAAATATGACTTAGACATGTCTCCAAAGCAGAAAGTCAGGATAAAAGACATAAATGCTAGTGCAAGGAAATGGCAGAAGCAAGAAAAATTGTCTAGTGTCTCTCTGGTGCTGCAATTCATAGTTTGCCTTAGGGTTTCAGAAAAAAAGCAGCTGCCTGAACCTTGATGGCTAGAAATCAATAATATAGATTTCATCTGCAAACAAATGCCCCTTTGTGGGAGGAGCAGCCAATACACAGGGAATGACTTTCAGATACACCTAGTGAATGCCCTGGGGAGTGTCGTGTAACCTTGCAAGCAGCCTTATTTTCATAACCAGAAGGAAAAATCAAAGGACCAGATATGAGTGGGAAGACTTCTGGGGACAAAATTTAGGAGCAAAGTGTAAAATTATTACTTGTGAACAGATTATGAAAAGTATGTAAGCAAGATTCTAAGACTGTAATTTCTTCAGAAGGAAGGCTGAGCTACCAACAGGTCATAGACGTTGTTTTAAAATATTTTATTGACTTCTGTTTCCTAGACATTTCCTAGACGTATTTATTTTAGCCTGATATTGCCTTATTGCCTGTGATTCCTTCCTTCCTTCCTTCCTTCCTTCCTTCCTTCCTTCCTTCCTTCCTTCCTTCCTTCCTTCCTGCCTTCCTGCCTTCCTGCCTTCCTTCCTGTTTTTCATGTTTTTCTTTTGTACTCCTCTTCCAGACATAAAAAAAAATTCCCTTTAGCATCAGCCTGTGTTTTCTCAATTTTGATGGAATTTTCATTTCTTTTTGCTTCAGTTTTCTGCACATAAATAAAAATATCATTGTGAAATGATATGAAAGGGTGTTACAAGACTTCCTGGATGATTTAAGAGTGTTTCACAACAGACTTGCTTTTCATAATAGCAGAGATAAAGCAGTATTTAGAGAGGGTACATAGACCTTTCGAAAAAAAGAAAAAGATGGCTAGAAGGGAAATTGCCTCTAATTTCCTCTCTGACACAACTATATTTGTTATATACAAAATACTTTATCAAAGAACACGCAAATCACAAGTTACTGACAGTAACACGTCTGAGAAAACGACAGACTCAAGGCATTGTTCCAAAGAATCTTTCAGTTAGTTACACATTAACAGCTTCAGTAGTTGTTCATTCACATATTAAGATATCATCCAAGTTTAGAGTTCAAATGAAAACTTCCTTTTCAGTGCATCACACTTTTTCTGGAAAAAGTAATGACTCTTTATATTGCACTCTAATGGCCTGGAATGGATTTGTCTGACTGGAATGCTAATGAATATTAAACTTCAATATTAATAGAGTTCAGAAAGTACATGTATATATTGAAATTTTAAGATGGAGGGAGTACAGTGCCTACACGCAGTAGTGTACTAGTTAGTACAGAGTTTTGCATTAATGGTATAATGAGAGCTCTAGAATTCTTGCCAGTAATTCTGGCCTTTGCCTATAACAACAAAAAATTTTTTAGCTGAACAATTATTAATTAATTGCATTCAACTTTTCCATGATCCCACTCAAGACCAAAAAGAACCCAATACCCAAAATAAATCTTTTTCTGAATACACCAGATGCTCTGAGCACACCAGATGCTCTGAGCATACTGCATCATCTACTATGTATGTGATGTTTTGCTTTGACCTAGACTGTTCTTCCTGGCAAAAATATATACATTTTCAGAGATTTCTGATTTTGTTGGTGCCTAAAATCTGTTGGATTGTTTTTTGGTTTGTTGTTTTTTTTTTTTTTTTTTTGGGGGGGGGGAAAGGGGGAGGATATTCATTCAATACATTTGTGAAAAACATGAATTCCATAAAAGTCAAGTTCTATTATGAAATTATTTTTGTTGGAAACTTTTTGACCAGCCTTACCATTTAGATATCTAGGTTTATGTACACTAATGACTCATATCTCCTTCTCCCACTGATTTTCAACACCTTTGCTATTGTTTTCACAAACTGCTCCTTCCTCTTTCATTCTGAAAATAAAACAAAGACCGTTGTCTCAATACTTACCTTTATTTTCCCTGCCTTTCCAGCAACCACTTCATTTTTTGGCTAAAGATACATCTCTTTTCTGAAATAGGAGCACACCACTTGATTTTTCAGGTTTGCCTTCTTTGTTGCTTTTTATCATAAGGATGAAGCAAATCACACCATGTCTCAGTCAGCACCACTTTAACCTGCTGGTTATGAGATTAAAATAGCCTTCAGAAAAGAGATTGAAAGGAGCAGACAACGATGAACTTGTTGCCAAGTTCCACGCTCCACAGAAGTTAATTAATATGACAGATATTGTTTAACCTTAACTAACTTGCCTATTCCTAGATAAGTAAGGACATCTTTTACAGTTCCTCTCAATGTTAGGGTACCACTGTGGTGTGACATTTCCCGAGCCCACCTAGACTGGAGGCACCCAACATTCTTTGCCCTATTGGGGCTTTCTGCCAATGTTGGCTCTGCAGCATTTCTTCCAGGGACCCTCAATTTTGACAAATTTGGGGCTTACCATGCTGAAGCTTCTTCCAGCCACACCCAGGTGGAGATTTTCAGAAACAGTAGGCCAAAACAGTGACCAAAATATTTTAGCTAAAGGACAAAGAGTGATGGGCCCTCTCTAAAAATCCCTGTAGGCTTTATGACTTCAGACAAACGCTTTCATGATGGTACAGCTTATCAACAGCAAATGAGGGTGTGATTGCTCTTGTCTAGCTTTAACTGGCCAAAGGTTAGTAACAGTCTGTGGTACTGACTCTTGGTGGATCATAGAGAGATCACAGCAAAAAGCTGGAGAAAGCAATTCCTTTTTAAACTTGTCTCAAATTCTAATAGTTAACTTCATTTCTAAAGGGAACTTCTGCAGCTTCCCAGGAGAAATCTTTGGCAAAGGATGTAAATATGAAAAGATGTTTTGGTAAGGTGCTTTCCTTGACCAATGAAAAGGTTTGTCTTTGTTCGTTGTTCATTTCTTGGACTGACTGTGCTGGAGAAACATGGACACAGTCAGACAGACGATCCCTCTAGCTAACCTAGCTGGAGGGAGAAAGATTTGCTCTCTGTTTTCTTCTCAATAATAAAGCCTTCTGATTTTCAATCTATGAACACAGAGTGATTTGTAGACCAGGCCCCAAATATAGGGCCACATCATTTCTACTGCAGTCTAGCCTAAATCAGTCACCATTCTCCCCCAGGAGTCAGCAGTGAACTGTAGGTAGCTGCAGAAGTGATTCATTTCAGGTCTGTGTGAAGACAGGCCTGCCTTCACTGGCCTGCTGGGGTAGGCAGTTGGGTGAGATGTACTGTGCTGCTGGGCACTGTTTGTGTTAGCCTGCCCTGAGAACAGGAAAATACCTACAGGCTGCATCACCTTCCGTTTGCAGTGGGCCAGGAGCACACACCTGGACACACACGGCAGCTCACAGGACAAGTGCTGGCAGGTTCGGCTGCCAGAGCCGAGTCACGTGGCTGAACCCTTCGTACCAGCATCTGTTTGCAAAACTGGCTCTTCGGATAAAGAGAATTATGATTTGGAAAGGTTGTGAGTTCTTGTGAAACATTACACCACCTCAAACAGCTCAAGCTATGACCCAGTATCTTAGCACTCCCTCTTCTTGACTGCAGTATCACGTGGCTCTTTCTAGCTCTAACTACTACCAATAATTGATTAATTACTCAATTAAATACATTGAGAATCTTTAGGCGTAAAAAGCAAAATATTTTATAAAGCCAAAATCTATGACTTCATTAAAATGATTCTCACATTAGCTTTCTTTTACCTTAGAAGTTCATCAGACTCAAACAGCATAGTGGATCCAACCCAACTATTAATAAGAAACTCAAACAGTCAACATATCTTCCACTTTATGCCTGATGAATTTTCTTGCCTCCTCCACACAATGGAAAACTCCATCATTACAGCTACATTTTCTCTCTGCAGTCTGGGAGCTTTTTAGTTCACCTTATTCCTCATGTTTTAAGAATCCTCCTTGAAGTGATTTCATTTTCACCTCCTTTTTTAGCTACACTGGCTTTTCTCATACTTCTGATGGATTTGCTGCTATGTGGCACAATTCTTCCTACGAAACACATCCATTTACGATCAACTATTTTGTGTTTCCTTTGCATCATCCCATTTGATTTCACTCAGAACCACCCACGTTTACTTCCTGCTTGGATGGAATTTGTTGTCTTTGCTTTACATTTCATCCTTTATCATAGTGGCAAAGGTATGATCCGGACAGTGTAGAAAATATCCTTGTGTCTCCAGCTATGTCTTTGAGGTTTGTCACAACAAATACAAGCACTAGGGAAGTCTTGGAAGGCTGCAGCAAATGGATATCAGAGGGTTCTTGATATTGAAAATACTTGTACTGGGCAATGTTTATGCTTTACAGTCATTCTCAGGGCATTACTATGCTCCATGTATATACCTACAACATTCTCAGGACATTACCATGCTCCATGTATATACCTACAACAAAACACAGCACTTAGCCATGACCAGACATGCTACATACCATATGTTCCTTGTGACACTCCTGCCTCCTCCACTGAACTGTGAATCTGGATGAAAACCAGGCTTGTAGCAAAATGCAAAGTGTAAAATTGGTGTCCTTCCATTTCTTGTTCACTTCCAGTACCTGAGCAGTCCTAAATGTTTGGATGGTTTTGGTCTGGATCATAACTGTATTTATAGAACTATGAAAAGTTTTTATTTCAAAAGAAATATACATATATATACCTCGAAAAGATATCTATGTAGAAGGATATTGAGTAAAATCAACAGAGAACAAGTACAGGAGACCTTGGTCAGTGTTTGTGTTAATTTAGGAATGAGCAAAATAATTTTAAGCTGGGCTCAAACTGGAAATACGTATTTGTGATCTGTTTAGAGGGACAAAGATAGAATTTGAAGTGGTAGAGCATTCATTTAGATGAAAAGAAACCCTGTCCTCTTCCTTTAACTTACCAGTACATATTCTACTTAAACAGTAAGCACGGGCCCTGAAGCTGGAACAACTATAGTGGAGAGGATGATCCCTGGTGAGCACTTTTAGAGTCCGGGTCAACCACCTCTTTTGAGCAGGCCTCCTTCCCCAGCAGTCCCCACTGCCCCATCACCCCCTGCCACAGGGACAAACCTCGAGCAGAAGCCCAGATGTGCTGCAGCACTGAAGCAGGGCTGGCAGTGGCCAGGCTCTGCTCTCATGTACCTCAGCACACCTCAGACACTGGATTTGCAGCTGATGGAGGGTAACCAGCTCCATGGCATTTGATAGCCAGATCTCATTCCACAGCCACATCTCAGCTAAAAGAATATTTCAGAACTTCAAACCTTTCCAGTTGTTTCTGTTCAGCTGAGCCCTGTGGCAAGCTGACTCGAACTAAGCAGAGGGAGGACTGCTGAAGGACAATTGAGCACATGGACATTTCCGACACTTCTGAATCAATTTTATTTTACAATTAAAGTAACATAAATAGATTTAAATCCATAGTTCTAATTAAAACAACAGTTTCCTCCCAACTGCAGGCAGAATCTGAGTTCTGTTCTGTGAGGAAACAGCTCTTTTGCAATTTACTGCAACCTTCCCAGATCTTGCCAGCTCTGCTGAACCATTAGATAGGCTGTAAAAGCATTTCTTAGGGTACTCTGAAGAAAGACAAAAATACATCAAATTATGTAACTTGAGGAGTTAAACATTCCTCCAAATTAGCTTTCCTTGTTTCCTTTCATTTTGCAGGACATTTTTTACTGCATCACATTCATTTTTACCATAACAAATCTTACAGATTATCCTATGTACTGTGGTTTAATCAGCAGACTTAAGATGTACACCTGCTTTTGTACAAACATTTTACATATGAGGACTGTTGTTAATATTAGCCTCTGTCCTCAGGTAAAATAAGATGCTAACATAATACAAACCACACTGATTTATGTTGTAAATATTCAAACATCAGGGGAATTTATTTGTGACAGTCTGAGATCAAGCATAGGTAAATGGGGATTTTAGAAAAGTGGCAAGGGAAGAAAATCGTTCTCTTGGACAGTGTGTGATAAGACTCTCAGGCTCATGGCGTGATTCTTGGGAGTGTCCTGTGCAGGGCCAGGAGCTGGACTTGATGATCCTCATGGGTCCCTTCAAACTCAGCTTATTCTATGATTCTGTGATCAGTGGGCAGAGAAGTCCTCTTACCATCCCACCACTTTGTTTCTGCAATTGTTTTAGAGCGACATAAGATGATCTATGAATGTCTCAAGCTCTGGAGGAATATTACAGTTCTACCAACTGTAGAGTAATAAAATTATGCAGTCTAAAAAACTGAAAATTTAGGAAAATTTGAACAAAAGGCAATTAGTCTGTTTTGGTATGTTACATCAGAGGCCTGTTCTCAGAAATCACACAATTTTCAGACTCTTTATAGTAATTGACATCAAGGACTTTAATCCTCTTTTATGACATGGAGAAACAATGGAATCACATTCTCACTGCTGTCAGAGTAGATGGAGGCAGCTCTGCAGATGCTCTTCTTAAACACAATAGGTGCCTGGAGAGTCACCTCAGTTTGTGTTTGCAGGTGAACCCAATAGACTACATCACTGTTTGATGTTGGTTGACTTTTGCATGTGATAAAATTCTGAAATTTACTTTCCTGCAGGAAATAAATGTTGAGTGAAGATGTGTTCCAAGAAATGAGTGGTGAACTGCATCTTTCTAACAAGCTCAAGAGATACTTTGCTGTCCTGGTTTCCACACATAACTGCTTCAGTCTTTCTTTTTCAGTACTGCTACTGCAAAGCTTACCCAGTTGGCTTTCGCTGTCCTAATGCTCTTACTTGGCCACACCGAGCTTCCTTAGAAGGCTTAAACTATACTACATCATGAAAAGACTTGTGATTTGGCATTTGATTTTGCAGTAGTTGTGCTAAGAGCTCTTTGAAGACAAAGTGTCACCACAGCTCTGAAAAACTTACAATCTAGAAGATGTTAACCAAGCCAAAGATAATGTTACAAACAGGTATCAAAGAAGAAAACAATGAAAAGTTGTATGCTAAATTATGCATGAAGAGCTATATAGATGAAAAAGGACTAAAGAGTTGGTCTCTGATCTTGTAAGCTTCTGCTTAACTACACAACACATTCATTTCTTGATTTTTTGCATGATTAGTTCTTAGTTTCCTTAGGGTAGAAACAGAAAGATTGAGCAGAAGGGTGTAAAACCTAATTGAAAGCATTATTCAGAAAAAAGATTACAAGAATGATGATAAATAGAACAGTGCCTTGTGTAACAACTGGCACATGAATGAGTTCATTGGAAATGTAAACACGGAAAGGGACTGTCAGAGAGGGCGTAAGATGAGCAACTCAGACCGATGAATAACTGCGGAAGTGATTAAGGCTTCCTGGTCACCAAAGAGAAAAAACAGTGATGCAAGAAGAGGTTGGGCTAAAAGGAAGGAATAGGAGCAGCATTCCCCTTTTCGTACTCAGCTGTGCCTGCCTCTGTGTCTGACCCTAAATCTTGGTGCTTGTTGCTTCAGTGCTCTAATGCCAATCAATGATCAACCAATAATGTGGTTTTGTGGGTGACTGTTGATGACTGCTACCCTCTAGTTCTTGCTACTGCCTGTGAAAAAGAACATAAAAAATTGGTACTCCTATAGAGCTCTTGATGATTGAGGCAAACTTTGAAACCCAGAAAATCACAGGTCTTAAAAATTTTTAATCATAACTGCTGAGGCGGCTCAAGTCTAGTACAAATGGGCAAGCTAATTTTACAGGATTTCATGTTCTTTCAGTAACTAGATTGATTCCCTGGAGTTGCATATATGTAGCTGACTTTGATCTAGAGGGTTTTTTTTTTTATGATACTGTTTGTTTTGATGCTGTATCACAAATTTTATTGGCAAGTGTAATTGACCAAAATTCTCAACACCTTTTATCACAGAGACCTCAACAGACAGCTGTTACATCATTGCCTGCAAATGAGCTGAGTAGTCCTTTCTAAGCCCATTTTATTTCCAAGGATAGGGCATCTACCACCTCTCTCTACAACATTATACTTAAATTAATTGACATATTTCCCTTCAATACCACTGGATAAAGCCGAGAAAAATACGGCCCTGTCACAAAACATCAATATTTGAAGGTATCTCTTTGCAGAGCAAAGCCAAGTCTTGTATTTGCTTATTTGCCTGCTGTTGACATAGGCTGTTCTTTGGCAAAAGCTCTTGGAGATACTAAGCACTTTTGCAGTTGTGTATTCAGAATACCTCAACATCAACAATACACCTGAAAAGGCCTTTTTTCTGGTTTCTTTCCAACACCTATTCACTACCCAGAGATGAATCAGAAGCAAAGCAGTGGATCAGTAAGCTATGGACTTTTAAAGGTTGCTTGTACCAGACAGTCTGAGACCAGGAGCTTGCCAAACCTTATCTCTTGTAGAAATCCATTGGACTTCATAAAATAATGGGATAAAGGTGTCATCTGATAAATTACTTAAGAGGGATGTTCTTAAACGCTCAGGTGGGCTGTAGCCCAAGGTCATTCTCAGACTACGATGGCTTTGTCCTCTCTTAGGCAGCAAGACAAGCAAACACTTGCTATGGGAGATTAACCTCCTTAGAAAGGGGGATGCACATATTGTAATCCTTTCCAGACTTGCTTCGTACCTTGGACTGACACAGGTCACCCAGGACTTGTGAGAGGAAGGTTACATGTCAATGATAATAAAGTTGCTCTTGGGTTTTTGTGGAAGACCCCAATCTGCACAGCAAGCATCCTTTAGCTCTACCTCAAGTTGCCTTCAAATGCTGGCTGGTGAAACACTTGTGTCTGAGCAGATTAGACCATACCAAAATGATAACTATGAAGCAGGAGTGCATTGGTTTCTGGTAAAAGCTCACTGTGTGCAACCATTATTTCTGCTGCTTTTACCACAAAATAAATGAACAGCGATTTAGCGTAATATAATGAATTCTTTCTATGGAAAGAACAGTTGAACAACAGTTTGTTTACAAGATTCTGTATGTTTTCTAAGCAGTGCTTCAGACTCCCTCCCACTTTGAACACTGGCTGAGAGGAATGTGGCATTGCCTGCAGTGCATTGTAGCTTTTGACAGCGAGCAAAACCAAATATAATACTGAAGTTTGGAAAAAAATAGTACCCTTCAGAAATAAACACTATCTTTTCAGCCATATTCTGAAATGAAAAATATTAGAATGTTGTAGACCAGACCTAGCCTCATAAAATTCAAATTTACTGTACCAAGAGCTAACAATTATTGTGCTACCTTCTTGTGAGACTCCTTGCCAAAGTTCTCAGCCAGGGGTCTGGGCATGGCTAAGGGATGCATGGTGTTCCGACGTTCTCAGATGCTCACAGATGAAAAGTGAAAGTGTGTTTCAGATGTACACAGTGGAGTATCAGCCTCACACAAAGAGAAATTAATTGCCCAATGGGATTCCAGCTTTAAAATAATAGTACTTTAATGAAGACAGCAAAATAAGAGTACACTTTTAAAAAACAAACATTACCTCTCAGAGTGGTTGTTTTATTTGTATGCATTCAATAGCACGCAGTTTTTTTCACAGGAATATAAGCATAACAATAGATCCATATCAGATCTGGCCTGTATTCCATTTCAATGGATTCAAAAGCAGGACAACCTGCTCCAGAGGAAAGTTTCTGCTTAATTCCCATCGATGTAATGCTTGACCGATTTCACGAAACATGTAGACTTACACCCCTTAGAAAAGTAATATACATATAGAAAAATCAGTATTTCTTATAGATTTCTGTACAGTAATATTTACAATATATTGCAAGATTTCAGTCTTATATCTCATTGCAAATACCTGCTTCCAGGCCATAAACCCCAGACTTTGTACCTTTCTCCTGTTATGCTACAGCTGCAGACACTGCCCCTTGTCACAGCGCTGGAGGACCATGAAACACTTGGGTGTAAACAGCAGTTTGTTCTGCACGCTTGCACCCCATTTGACTACTTTTGTTTACATAGTTCTAGTTAAACAATAAAATTGAATTTATGACTAGCCTTCGTCATCATCCACCGTTTCAGGCTCCCCAGACAATTGGAAAACCAACTCTGTTGCTAAAACTTCAGTTCAAACTGCAACAGTCCACTTTTCCACAGCTTAACACCAAAGCTGAATATTGCACCCATCCCAAAGGATGTCTTTTATAAACAAATAGTTTAAAAAAAAAATCCAAACCAAAAAATTATGATTTTTTTTTTTGAGAAAAAGACAGGTAGTGATTAACATTAGTAAGTTTTTCTCGTTTTGAAGGACATGACTGAAAGACCCCACAGAAGAAAGGAAAACTCTTTATATGTAACAGTAACAGGAGCAGAATGAACACCAGAGTTTGCATCATTTGGAAAATGCACTGAATCACCCATTCCCCAAATGTATGGAAAAAGAAAGACTGTCATCTATTTTTGTTCTGACATATAGGAAATGTAAATTATTAGCTTCCCCAGAAGGTATTATTAAATAAAAGGAATCTATGGCCTATCAGGCAAAGATCTTAAGACAGGTCCACATCACCTCTGAAATAAATAGGAATGCTTGGGATTCCAACAGAGTTTGAACAAAGCCAGAGAAATTTTGCCACATCAGTGAAGAAAGTCACCTGAACTCTACTGAACTATCCACAAATACAAAAAGAGGGATTAAAAAAATATTCAGAATGGGTCCAGTTCTGATTTCACTAACCTCTGCCATAAAACCCTCATCGATTTTCAGAATATCAAAAACATTTTTCAAAATTATTTTCAAAACATCAGAATAACTGATATTCTCAATTCTAGTATTTTCAAGCAAATTAAACATATTCCTTCCTAACATTGAAAACTCATGAGCAATACATCTTTCATCTTAACTTTTGAAAGCTGCTCAACTGAAAGAGCGAAAACAAACTGAAGTTTGAAAATGAAACCAAAAATTTCCTTGGAAACAAAACAATTTAATCCTCTTCTTCTGTGGCAGGGCACTGGATTGTAACCCAAAAAATTTTTCCTGCACTCTGAGCTGTCTACAGTCATCCATGTTTTCAAACAAAAGCAATCCTTAGCTCTGATATATAAATATATATGTGGTGCAAAGGGAGCACAGACAGAACAGATACAGCAGATTGTGTTCCTGACTAATAAGCCTAGACTGTGTTCCTTAAAAAACCTGCACCTTAAGTGTATAAATCTTACCTTATTAGCAGCATCTTGGATTGAAGTTTTCTGAGAATCATCCTTTTATAATAATGTAACAAACATACATGGAGATTTCATTATGTAAGAAAATATCCACATATGCTACTTTCTCTCTAATATTGAAGGAGCTCAATAAACTAGTTTTCTCCCAACTGAGAAGTGGGTTCAACAATTATTTTATC
Source organism: Vireo altiloquus (assembly GCA_013396875.1). Lineage (NCBI taxonomy): Eukaryota > Metazoa > Chordata > Aves > Passeriformes > Vireonidae > Vireo > Vireo altiloquus. The sequence goes on from VZRF01006710.1 coordinate 204,976, forward strand.
TGGAATTGTAACCTAGCTATCTTGAGAACTTCAGATATCTAGACCTTAGTACCTAATGCTAGAAACAGAAGACAAATGCCTTGCATTTCTAAACTGGTGCTGTAATTGAGAACTAATCATCCAAGGACTGACAAGCACATTTAAAACCCATGGAAATGCAGCTCAGATTATATTTAGCTGATGTAAACAAGCTCTTCAAGGGCAACTCTTCCACAACTGTGGTAACACAAAGTAAGCTTTTAACCTCTGCAGGACCAACAGGTGAAGTCAACATTATGCCAGTTGGGCAGCTTTCACAGATGGGCATCAGTGCAAATGAAAGGGGAAACGGCTTTGGGGTTTTTTTGCACTGTTTTGTGGTTTGCAATGTCCACATAGGAATGCTTTGATTTTCTAGCAAGCAGTGACAGACTGGGGAGATATTGCATAGGCCTCATTCACTACACTAATGATCCAAAGTATCACCTTTTAAAACATGTTTAGCTCAGGGAGCCCAAATGAAGTATTTTACTGATGATATTGAGTTAGGTGTTGCCTACACTGGGTGTCATCGGGACATTCCCTGGCCAGGCTGTGCCCTAACATGCCTTCCTGCCTTGCAGCACAGCAATGCCACCTCGCACAGCCCTGCTGCAGACCCACACCAGGGAAGTGTGGCTTTGCACAGCCTGGCATAGCCATAGCCCTGGCATATCCCCCAACGTGATTCTGTAAGAGCCTGCTCACTCACTGCATCAAACTAAAGGTGCTACACCACAACTGCCAAACCTTGCGATGTTTGCAATGTCAGAGTCAGGCACACATTGCAAACAAATTGTACTGTTCTGCAAGGCAGAAACAATGCAAAACCTCCCTCAATACCTGCTTCTTGGAACCAAGCTCCTGGAAGTACTTTGTGCTATCTTTCCCAATGGCTGAGCAAGCTGTGTGACAAACTAGCAAGAGCAAACTAGGTGGATACAAGGTACACTAGTTTGGCTTGCATGCTCTCAGAGAAAGGTTTGGCAGGGATTTAGCTTACAACATGTTTGCCAAGTATCTCAGGTAAGGCTGCCACAATTAGTCCTCACCAGCCAAGCAAATGATGTTGAATGATGCCAGGATGAGCTCTGATTGAACAGCCCTCGAAGGCAGAGCCTTTGAACATCCAGGTGGAATCTCTCTGCAAGGGAACAACTGACCCAGAGGTCACTCCCACTTCATTCCCGTTTTCTCCCTCCATCCCTGTTGACAAATTCACTGCTGGAAAGAGATGGGTGCACAACACAGACCTTCTGTCACAGCCTGGAATGACATCCTGAGGCAGTGAGCTGATGTTGAATATTATTGTGGATGGCAGCTGCTGCCATGTTTTGCTTTTTCAGGGACTTTTGTTTCCTGCTGTCTCACTGGGGCACAGTTCACAATCTCCACTTTTCATTGCAGTCTTGGACACCCGTGGGCTTGACAAGAGTGAGCCTTCCAGGGGATGGGGGCAAAGGTAAGAAGCAATAATAAAATACTAAACTTGGACAAAGTAGACATAAGCCAGATGAGGGAAAAGTTTCTTCCTGTGTCTGGTTTTGTTCAACTTCCAAGTCAACAATTCTGAAGAAAAAAGAAAAAGAGTGTCATTTGTTATTTATCTCATCAGACAAGCATAAGGTGATACTCTAAAGCTTTTATTCAGCTGCCTGTGGCTATTGCCAACATAGTAAATTACCCTCCTGGGAGATTTCCACTTGAATAATGCCCATCCATTTAAGAATGATGAGAAAATCAGGGCTGTATAATCTTGATTCAACTCAGGAAGGAGGATGCAGAGCAAACCCTCTTCTTAGAATCTAGCGGAACTGACAGTGAGAGGAACTGAACTGCAGAAGTGAACCCAGGCAGCTTTCTACCAAGAAATGCCCAACTTACCAAGGACCTCAGTTTTCTGAAGCTCACAACCCACACTCTGCAATCCTAACTCTAATGAAACATGCTAAAGAACCTGATCCTTCAACAGCTCTTTTATTTACATGGTGCTCCACCAGGTCCCAGAGAGCTCATGAAAAATTAAACAGAGAACATAAAATATGAATGGAATGATCACTGGCCCATAAAAGCTCTGCAGTTCTTGCAAGGTGTTTTATATGTAACAAATGTTGGTATTTCAGAAATGAGGTTTCTGCCTCAGTGTCCAAAGAAGGTGCAACAATTTTCAAGCCTCTGTATAAAACAAGGAACTTCCAAGCATGTGCCTGGGAGCACCAGGAAGAGTACTTTGCTCCCCATCACAGCACAGCAGTCCATTGCCCTTTAACAAGCAAACTAAACAGAACCAAATACGTGGATATTGTGAAAGCATATAGATATCTGACTTGATGCTGTATTGTCAGAGAAAGTGTAGGATTGAATGAAAATTTAGATCAAAACTACAAGACTCATCCTGCAGTCATGTGGTGATAACTCTCTCCTTGAATTTTGTCCAGAAAATGTAATATTTAACTTATGGTAACTCTTGATGACGTTTGTCTTTTATTCCGGGTACTGTGTACAGGTATTTTTAGCTGACCTTTTTGAACTTCCCACTTCTGTGGCCTAAATCATAGGTATGTTCTCAGTTTTGAGAAACTACAACTGAGTTTACAGTACAGTTGAGAGTCAGCCCTAGTATTCTTAAAATTAGGTTTATAAATAAGGACCCTCTGAATTAGTCTTTCCTAGGCTGTCAAAAATTTTGGTGCCAAAGCAAATTGCTAGCAGCATAAAGTGCTTCCTTGTTCTAGGTATTAAAGTTACTGCAGAATGAACATAGACTCACTTAAATAAACTTACTGTTTACTTCATGGAGATCTTTTCACCACCTTCTTAGGCTATGTACCATCATTTTATCTTACCTGGTAAAAATAAAAAGCCATTGACCAAGCCCACGTGAGGTAACACTAGTCCAGCCCTTGGTATTTCCCACCCTCCTGCCCTTGCCTTTGCCCTGGTGCAGCACCTTCTCTGCAGTCTGGATGCTCCCCGGGGTGCTTACCAGCATCTCCTGCCTCAGCTGCAGCACTGGACATTCTTAGCACCCCGCAAATAGATGGGGAAAGGTCTAGCTGCTCCCTCTGGAGCCAGCTCTGTGGTGACAGCCCTAGACCTCACCCCCATCAGGGGCATTCAGGAGCAAACATGCTTTCAGTTAGTTGTTTTTCTTGCGTGGTTCATGCTGGCTGGAATCTGCTCCCACCCTCTCATTTGGCAAGGCTGACAGCTGCAAGGTGCTTCACAAAACCACCATCTTCCTCATTTTGTTTTGTGTATCTCCCTGGCCTTTTATCATAGTAGGTTGGGCAAGAAGAAATTAATTAGCTCAGGAGAGCCCTTTCTTCTCTCTAAGGTTATTTGGGAAAGGATTTGTTACATAAGAACATTTCTTTTAAGTTGTCAGCCGGATACCTGAGAACATTCTTATCTGCAAGGCCTTGAAAAGTTTGTGCAAAATGGCTCTCTCCCTGTCTTCCTCCTCTTGCAGGAAGAAAATAGGCTTTTGAGAAAAATTCTAATTCTACAAGTGAACCGAATTTCACATCATTAAAACCAGTTTCAAGTAAGTAAATGGATTTTTGCCTTATACGGATTAAAGGAATTTAGAGTCAGCCTCACATCCACATAGGAATGAGGCTCAAGCATTAGAATTCTCCACATCCATAAAGCCCACACGCTCTATCAACAGCTGTATCTACACCAAATGATGTTCTTCTCACGCACCAATTACGAACTGTCAGAAAATATACATGTAATCCTTCATATCAAGACCTACTCATGCAATTTTTAAATACCTCACTGTAAGCTGTGGTAGTTATCCTAGGGGCTTTACGTACTGAAAGGAGAAAAATTGTTATCTCATAGATTATCAATACCCCAGGCTCCATGAATATAGTTCTTTTTCAGGAGATCATATGCAAAACAAACACTGCTTTTATTAAACCCAAAACATCAGGTTTTACCAGAGCTAAATTTGTTCTGCTTCTGTCTGTGAAGTAATTGATTTCTATGCCTAGATGTACAATTTTACGTTAATTATCTTTAGCTTCAAACAGTGAAGTATCCCTCTGACCAAGGCAAACCCATTCCCTTGTATCATCATGGCAAAACCCACTGCAGAGGAAAGCCCAAAGTCTGTGAAATGCTATGAGGTCACCTGGAACAAACTTTTATACTCCCAACAGAAAGCCATGGAGGAAATAAGATTGCTAGCACGAGCACTGCACTGACTCAGTTTTGCTTTCCTGATACTTGGGGGTGCCTATGTGTAAGGAGAAGGAGAGTGAAGTAAAGAGGGGAAAACTGTAGCAGTGTAGTATAAATCCAGTACACTCCTGATGAGTAATAGCTTCAGCACTACAGTATAAATACAGTGTACTCCTAATTTGTAGTAGTCTGTTCAGTCTGTTATCCAAGTATCTGCAACCATTGGTTGAATACTTTCCTAAGGTTTTTTCCTAGCATTTAATATTAGCAGAAATTAGAGGAAATAAGTTATTTGAAAAGTAGGAATCCGCAAAGTGCAGGCATCCTTCACAGACACTGACACTTTCATTTTCTGTGGGAGGGGGGGCTGATGTAAACACAGCACACTGCAAGCATTTACTTGTTTGTCTATCAGTTTTTATAAAAACATGGATTTCTGCTTTGCAAAAATGCCATACTTTGAACATGTGGTAAACAAAACACATTTTACTTCAGCCCTTTCTGAAAAGACAAATATAAGCCATGAGAAGTCAACTCCCTCTAAAAAGGAAAGAGAAACACAAATTGCCCGGGCAAGGCTTTGCACACACCTCGAGTTCACCAGGCTCCAACGCATGCTGAATGAAGCCATCATGCCAGTTCCTGGATCACCTTGTTAGTCTCCTTGGCTTTCTTACACGTGTACAACCATTTGATTATCCGAGCGTTCCGCTCAATCACGGACGTGCTGCTGGGGACCTGCTCGGTGAGTTCGTCCTCCAGCAGCCCCTCATCCCCGCTGTGCCTCGTGAACTCACTCTCCGATGTTGCCACGCTCATGCTGCGGATCTTGAAGGAGACATTGTCACACACCACGGAGAAGTTCTCTCTCCCAAGATCCTCAATGACCTCCTGCTCCAGGCCACAGTACTTGAAAAATGTTTCAAATTCAGCAAAGGACTTGGAGTAGCGAGAGCTGATGTCCGACTGGGAGCGATGGAGACCTCTTCTCTTCACCTCCTTGACCTCTTCAGCAGGTGTACTCAGTTTTGAGGGTCTCTCATGCTCCTTTGTGCACACCCCTGCCCCTTCAGTGCTCACAGGGACAGTCTGCACCGCTCCATGGTCGCTTGGCTCGTGGTCACCATCTTTTGCTGAGAGAGGCTCGTTGCTCTCGCTGGCTGCGATGTCCTCCATGACTCTGGGCAATTCAGGGGAAGCCAACTGCTTCTCCTTTATGGACCCATGGAAGATCCTCCTCACCAAGTTCCCCCGTGAGCTGTCCTGGCTTTGACCTCTCCCAGTCTCACATTTCTGCCGGTAGATCACCAGGGAATCCGGCCGCATCTGCCTCTTGGTGCTGCGCCTGGCGATGGGGGGGCCGTGCTGCAGGGGGGCTCGGCAGGAGTTCACCGCCCTGCCCAGCTCCAGGGGCTTCGCGCCCGTCGCTCTGCCCCGGTCTCTGCTCACTGCTCTGCTCTCCACCGAACAGGTCTCGCTGCTGCTCTCCGAGGCTGAGCTGAGCGCGATGACGGGATCCTGCCGGGTGCTGATGACCTGCTGGCTCTTTACGTACTTGGCCTTATCGGCGGCCAGTCTCTCCACGGCACTTTTCCTGCCCGGCTTGCCGGCCTCCAGCTGCCTGCGGAGGTACTCGGGCCCCTTGTTGAGGAGCCGCAGGGGGAGGGAGGAGTGGAGGTCGGAGATGGCGTGCATTCCCACGGCCCGGGAGAGTTCAGCTGGCATAGCAGTTTCAGGGACGCGGATCCTGCTTCCCTTCCCCAGGAGAGAAGGGGGAAAAGAGAAANCCTCCCGCGGGGCTGGAGCGGTCGGGGCGCTGCGCGGGGCGCTCGGAGGGTGTGCTGCCCTCAGAAACAGCCTCTGCCGGGCCGCCCCCTGGGGACGGGGCGCTGCTTCAGGGCCTCACCCGGCACGCCCCAGCGCCTCTCTCCCTTCGGGGGCACCGCCTTGCCCCGCTCCTTCCGCGGCCCTTACGCGGTGCCTTCCCCCCCGCGGGTTTCTCTGCCCGACAGTGCCGGGCTGCGCTCCAACGGGAAACCTTGGGATGTTCGGGAAAGGACGGGATTCGGGCTTTCAGCGCGCAGCGGCGGAGCAGCGTCCGGGCACGCCGGGCGGGTAGCACTGCTGTGCCTCCAGCTGTGCCTCCAGCTGTGCCCCCAGCTGTGCCCCCAGCTGTGCCGGCGGCATCCTGCCCTTCCCGGGGCAGCGGCAGGGACACGTTTGTCCCTGGCCCACAGCTGTGCTGCGGCTGTGCGCCGGTGAGGTGTAAAGTGCAGTGGAGTGGCATTAGTCTGAATTGCATGTTGCCGATCTTTGCCCTTCAGAAACATAGGGCAGAATTCCCGTCTGGGCTGGCAACTCTGAGCAGGCAAAACAGAGCCATCAGCTGTAATATAAACTCCTGAAAATTAGACTTGTAAGTTATAGGTAATCACCTGGGGCAGTCCAACTCATGATCTCGTGTGAGATGCACTGAGGTCAATAGTAATGGAATTATAGATAACTTTTCTTTTAACAGTTAATATCTGCAAGTTTTTTCATGCATATTTTTTATTGGTTTGGTTTGGTTTTAGTTTGTTTATTACTTCTGGGGGAATACTAGAATGCTTTTGTGGGGATTGGTTCATACTTCATCCATACAATCACTAAATTGGAGCTAACGAGTTTAGAAAGGAAGAGATGAGCCTCCCTGTCCTTGTTATAAAGTTTCAGGGTACACCACTTTCCTACCAGCAAGGTTCTCTCTGTGACAAGAGAAAGGTTATGAGCAACCCTGGAGTCAGAATTTGGGCTAGCTCTTCAATGAAGACCTTAGAAAGACACAAAACAGAAATATTCTCTTGCCAACATGGTTCTACTGCTGGTTTTCCCCTTAATTTTACATCATCTTTGTTCCTAGATATGTAGGTCTGAACTCCAGAAGCCCCATAACAAATATGACTGCCTGTTCACAGCGAGGATTCCAGATACGATGCTTGCCTGAATCAGGACTGAAACTCGTGGTATACTTTGAGATCACTTAGAGTGAAATTCTTATTGATATGTAGAATAGGTGCAGTTTTTTGAGAAATAATTTTTAACAGGTATACAAGTAAAGCTGTATATTACCTAAAAATCAATATTCTCAAAAACTGAGAGACAATAATAAAATTAACTAATTTTATTAATTTAATAGTTAATTACTAGGGAACACTTCCCTGTTAAAGCAGTTCATACACAGATATGTATGTGTAAGAGTGTAGTTTTTAAATATTTAAATGCTCTGTGGGATGCTGGGCATATAGAAAAGGCCGATGTCTTCTGACAATGAATCTGGAAAATAAGTTGATAGATATAATGAATTTAGTAAGGAGGTACTAAGGTTTCATTCCTGTATTGACAAATCTGCCTTAATTTTTTCCTTCAACATTTTCCTTGGAGTTCTATTGCACTGAATAATGTAATAGCACATATTCACATTTCTCTGTGCGTTTTAATCTGTGTTTGTTCCAAATTCTAGAGTCTTGTAGAAGCTTTAAGAACCTTAAAAAAAATCATTGAAATAATGAGAAAATGAACACACACAAGTATCAGTAAGAGTGGTCTTATTAAACAATTCATTTCTTTATCACAGCTGTTCATTCATTCCTTGCAATATTATATAATTTTTCTCCGTGGACAGTAGCTTTGTGTTTAGAGTTGATATGCAAAACCAATTAAAAATCATTGGTTTTGATGAAAAAATATTAAAAACATTAAAAAAAATTAAGACATTTTTCCTTTCTCTTAAAATGTTCTTGGTTTCAAATGAATGCCTGAAAGACAAACCTGGACGCTCTTGATGGAATATTTTAATTTTTCAGCCAGTTTCATCCTCATCTCACTGACAAAGGAAGATGTGAATTTTGATTTTCCACAAAGTGCATGTCACAAGAAATTTCTCATGAAAAATTGCAACAGCAATTTCCAGCTGACTTTCCAGATATGTGAGATACTTTTCCTTGAAAATCCTGAGTGATGACAACAACATTTAAGGGGAAGAAGAGTCTTCCCAGGGTGAGAAATCATTGTGAGCAACAAAATTTTATAACAGTGTCTCCCTTTAATAATGTATATCAATATAACAGCTGCACAGTTACGTGGTATTTTAAATATATTTAGGTCACATATATTAAAACCTAAACGCATTTCAGTTTAAAATACGATTCTATGATTTGAAATAGTTGTATTTCTTGGAATTAGCTCTTATATTTATGGATACACTTTTACAGTATTCAAAGAAGAGGGAATCATTGCATTTCTTCCTTCTGGAAAGCAGAGAGAAAGAGAGTGTATTATGAAAGCCCCAAGCAAACCACCTTTGCCTCTGTCCCAGAACAGGCTTACAGATAATAAAATGGAAATAAAAATGGGTGCAGCAGCACCCATCCCTCAGCCTGTCAGCTGCCATCAGTCTCCCTCTGGCACCAGAACATCAGACAAAGGTAAGAGAGGCAAGTCCTGCATACACTAATCCTGACACAGAGTTTTCCCACAGAAGGGGAGTTCTACAAAACATCTTTGAGTCAGCTGGCATTTAAAGTTATCGCAAAACACAAAGCAGTTGAATTTCATGTGGGGTAAGAAAAAGCACTTGTCACTCTGTTTCTATGAATAAGACATGTTTTCAGAGCACAGCTAGAGTCTGAGCCAGAGGAAAGCCAGAAACAGAACTTGTACAATGGCACTGCAAGTAAACAGTGCAATGTGTGCAAAGCTTGGGTCATTGCTCCCACCCCACTGCCAGTGTCAGTGACACGCTGATTTATAGTGGTGAAAGGGCAAAATGAAGTGGTGCTGTGGGAGGTGAAGGCAAGGAGGAAAGAGAAAGGGGAGCTCAAACCCTCACAGAAACAGGACACTCCCATTTTGGAGAGCACCAGAAAACTGTGGCCCAGGACTGAGGTTTCTCCCCCCAGCAGCTCTCAGTGCTGGCTGCAGGTGTTGCAGCCCACATTTCAACCTTCCCTGTGTAAGTCCTTCCACTTTGCAAGAGTAACTAAAAATCCATGCACTTTCTAGGTGAATGCACACTAGCTTATAGATTTAATATCTTCTTTAGTAATTACCTTCAGTAAATTCCTAATTAGACAAGGAAAATATAAATATTTTCAGCAACAGAATCTGAGTGGCAATGAACTACAGACCTGCATTATAACTACTGTGTTGGGAAGTAAGAAATACAGTTTGGAAAGTTTTCTCCAAATCTGGGAGGGGAAGATTGTCCCTCACACTTGCCAGGTGAGTACCCCAACTACCATGATATAAATTATGGGTGGTTCACTTCCACTGTGACATTGAGTGGTGCCACTGAGTGTCCTGTTTGCTGCATAAGGGGGATGTAAAGCAGCCACAACACAGAAATGAAGAGTTTCCAAACAGCTGTCTCCAGTGGGGAAATTTTAGGCCTTTCAACATAAAATCAGTAACAGTCCCTATTCTCTCAGATTCACGAAATAGAAGATACAGACATGCCTATACATCTTCAGGCAGAATTTTAAGACTGGGCTTGAGCAGACTCACATCACTGCCAGATTGCTTAGCATCCTTTTCCACCCTTGTAAGTTTGGGTTGTTACTTCATTAAACAGCTTTGGATCTTAATCAGAAAACATCTTCTCCTAAAATCAATCTAGCTTGTTCACAATTGTCAATAGTGGGCTTCATTTTTTAGTAGAATTTTGGAAACCCCAGGTGTACTGCTTTCCAGGTTGAACAACCATCATGGATCTCAATGGGACTGTATAAATTACATCACAGTGATTCACGGCAACATATGGGGACCCTTATTAGAACAAAGAGCAGAAGAAAAGTGATGGAATATCACAGTGAAAGCAAGAGATGAAAGGGAAAACAAATGCAACATGCGTTACACCAGGCAAGGTGAATAGCAAGCCATAGGATGCTTCTTTCCTTTTTTATGACTTCTTGTCCCTGCAGTCCTTCGGAGCCGACACTAATTCCTTTTTTCATACTTCTCTGATATGCCTAAAATGTAAAAATAAAAATATCCAACACAGGTTTCGTACCTAACATATTTAAGTGGGTGTTAAAATATTGAGATTGAATATTTTGATTTGAAAAGACTGATACGTTTATCATGCTGTCTGAACAAATTCACTGAGTAATTTGGAAAGGAGGGGAAGAGCCAGAGTTTCACAGTAAGACAGCTATAATGCTGGAAAGGAAGTAAGTAAGTTAACTCCCAGAACAACTCTGTTTGATCCTAAAAGGGATTCCTTGAATTTTGAATTGAGATACTTTATGAATGAATGGGTGTTACATGTGTTGAAATAAACTTCGCACTCGGTACAAGGTTCTTACCTTTGCTTCTGTCGTGTATGAGTTGGATAAATGCTTCCACAGTGTTCCCCGTAGGCACAGTCATGGCTTGCAGTTGTAAAACTGCCTCTCAGTGGTTGCAATATCCTTTACCAACCAACCAAGTTCATATACAGTCACTTCACCCAACACAGGGATGGGTCAGGGCACTGCTTAAATACTTTATGAATTGTATAGGCAGAATTGCTGCAATCATCTGCATATTTATCCACACAGTTATCCTCTGTAAAGGTCCCGCTAGCCTAGTCTCATGTGTAGTTAGCTTTGGTCATAGAAAACCCCTTTCACTTAATCTAAAGCTAAAACTCATAAAAGGTTTAAAGCCATCCCTGTTGTTTTAGGGAATGTCCAGCATCTGTGTCACCTCTCTGCTGTTCTTTGCTGGCAGATGCCTAAAACNATGAAGTGGTGCTGTGGGAGGTGAAGGCAAGGAGGAAAGAGAAAGGGGAGCTCAAACCCTCACAGAAACAGGACACTCCCATTTTGGAGAGCACCAGAAAACTGTGGCCCAGGACTGAGGTTTCTCCCCCCAGCAGCTCTCAGTGCTGGCTGCAGGTGTTGCAGCCCACATTTCAACCTTCCCTGTGTAAATCTTTCCACTTTGCAAGAGTAACTAAAAATCCATGCACTTTCTAGGTGAATGCACACTAGGTTATAGATTTAATATCTTCTTCAGTAATTACCTTCAGTAAATTTCTAATTAGACAAGGAAAATATAAAAATTTTCAGCAACAGAATCTGAGTGACAACGAACTACAGACCTGCATTATAACTAACTACTGTGTTGGGAAGTAAGAAATACAGTTTGGAAAGTTTGCTCCAAATCTGGGAGGGGAAGATTGTCTCTCACACTTGCCAGGTGAGTACCCCAACTACCATGATATAAATTATGGGTGGTTCACTTCCACTGTGACATTGAGTGGTGCCACTGAGTGTCCTGTTTGCTGCATTAGGGGGATGTAAAGCAGCCACAACACAGAAATGAAGAGTTTCCAAACAGCTGTCTCCAGTGGGGAAATTTTAGGCCTTTCAACATAAAATCAGTAACAGTCCCTATTCTCTCAGATTCACAAAATAGAAGGTACAGACATGCCTATACATCTTCAGGCAGAATTTTAAGACTGGGCTTGAGCAGACTCACATCACTGCCAGATTGCTTAGCATCCTTTTCCACCCTTGTAAGTTTGGGTTGTTACTTCATTAAACAGCTTTGGATCTTAATCAGAAAACATCTTCTCCTAAAATCAATCTAGCTTGTTCACAATTGTCAATAGTGGGCTTCATTTTTTAGTAGAATTTTGGAAACCCCAGGTGTACTGCTTTCCAGGTTGAACAACCATCATGGATCTCAATGGGACTGTATAAATTACATCACAGTGATTCATGGCAACATATGGGGACCCTTATTAGAACAAAGAGCAGAAGAAAAGTGATGGAATATCACAGTGAAAGCAAGAGATGAAAGGGAAAACAAATGCAACATGCGTTACACCAGGCAAGGTGAATAGCAAGCCATAGGATGCTTCTTTCCTTTTTTATGACTTCTTGTCCCTGCAGTCCTTCGGAGCCGACACTAATTCCTTTTTTCATACTTCTCTGATATGCCTAAAATGTAAAAATAAAAATATCCAACACAGGTTTCGTACCTAACATATTTAAGTGGGTGTTAAAATATTGAGATTGAATATTTTGATTTGAAAAGACTGATACGTTTATCATGCTGTCTGAACAAATTCACTGAGTAATTTGGAAAGGAGGGGAAGAGCCAGAGTTTCACAGTAAGACAGCTATAATGCTGGAAAGGAAGTAAGTAAGTTAACTCCCAGAACAACTCTGTTTGATCCTAAAAGGGATTCCTTGAATTTTGAATTGAGATACTTTATGAATGAATGGGTGTTACATGTGTTGAAATAAACTTCGCACTCGGTACAAGGTTCTTACCTTTGCTTCTGTCGTGTATGAGTTGGATAAATGCTTCCACAGTGTTCCCCGTAGGCACAGTCATGGCTTGCAGTTGTAAAACTGCCTCTCAGTGGTTGCAATATCCTTTACCAACCAACCAAGTTCATATACAGTCACTTCACCCAACACAGGGATGGGTCAGGGCACTGCTTAAATACTTTATGAATTGTATAGGCAGAATTGCTGCAATCATCTGCATATTTATCCACACAGTTATCCTCTGTAAAGGTCCCGCTAGCCTAGTCTCATGTGTAGTTATCTTTGGTCATAGAAAACCCCTTTCACTTAATCTAAAGCTAAAACTCATAAAAGGTTTAAAGCCATCCCTGTTGTTTTAGGGAATGTCCAGCATCTGTGTCACCTCTCTGCTGTTCTTTGCTGGCAGATGCCTAAAACGATCAGGGCAAAGTTTTTGCTGCAGCTGTGCCAAGACAGTACCTGTCTATCCATGGGCCTGACCAGGTGAGAGACACAGTGCATGCTTACATCCCGTGGATTCCACTGCATATCCACACGCAGGCAGATGAGGAAGCACAGGAAAGGTCACTGATTATTGAACTTCTGACTGAGAATTGCCTGTTGTGTGTTATACATAATTTATATCATGGTAGTTGGGGTACTCACCTGGCAAGTGTGAGAGACAATCTTCCCCTCCCAGATTTGGAGCAAACTTTCCAAATTGTATTTCTTACTTCCCAACACAGTAGTTATAATGCAGGTCTGTAGTTCATTGTCACTCAGATTCTGTTGCTGAAAACATTTATATTTTCCTTGTCTAATTAGGAATTTACTGAAGGTAATTACTGAAGGAGATACTAAATCTATAACCTAGTGTGCATGCACCTAGAAAGGGCATGGATTTTTAGTTACTCTTGCAAAGTGGAAGGATTTACACAGGGAAGGTTGAAAAGTCTCACTTTCAGTGCTGTTTAAGGTGTTCAGTGGAGATGTGCATTCAAATCACAAAATGGTATCTAAAAATTCCATCTCTTCTACCACACTTGCTGACATGCTGTTATAAGTTCTCCCAGTTTCATTTTCAATGATACAGACTTGAGTTTAGAAATCAAACAGGATAATATTCATATTTGAAAATCCCAATGATGCATAGGAAATGAACAACACTCAGAGCAGTCTTCAGACTTTTGAATGTCCTAGCAGCTTATGCAGGTGTTGCCCTATTCAGACAGTGACTGCTTTAAATCTCATTCCCTATTGGTCTTGTCCATTTTCTATAGAGTTTTATAACAAGTGGTGAGTCACTAAACTCAAAATGTTTCTCTTAAGACAGGAATTTTGACACATTTTCCTTGAGAGAATGTCCATCATAGAGCTCCTTTTAAATGTAACTGAATAAATTTGTCCAATACTATGATGGACACAGCTCCTAACATTTAAAGAAACCCATCTGTCAAACACCAAAACACTGGAAATATCACCTAAGGAGCACAGTGTCAGAACTTGGAATGCACAGATATGTATAACTTGTGAAGTGTGTCATCTTCTGTCCAAAGTTTTAATAGCAAATTGGATGAGATCATAATGCTCCTTTCCTAAGGATTTCTTGTAGTACCTCTGAAGATATAGCTAGAAGTCGTTCAATATTTCTTATCAAGTGGTTGCAAATTTATGTCTCTGTCCTCATGAAATCTATGGAGAACTGACCAATGTTTTATCTGTACTTCCTATGTATAAATCTGGGGCCAGAAGAGCTCTTTCATGGTCTCTCTAGTAGAGTCATTGGCAAATGAAGTCTGCATGTTACCTTTCCTTAGAAGGAGCCAGTGCTTTTCATTGCTGAGATATCTTGTGATTTTTCTGTGATTTTTCAGTGCTTAGAATCTTTCCCAGATCCCTAAGGATGTGGGTTTGCAGTTCAGTTCTTGATGGAGATGTGCTAATTAAAGGCAACTGTTGGGGTACAGGCCATCTAAGGACTCCAAAGGGTGATTGGTTTTTTACTGTTTAGGCACAAGAGATATGCAAATATAGTAAAATTGATAAATGTGCTGGTGTGTATTAATGCAGCCTTTTTGCTTCCTGCTTCTAAGTATTTTCAGGTCTCCTTCAGTTTGCTGATGCAAGAGCTCCTTTCAGAGTTTAGATGGGAAAATGAACTAATTTATCAAAACAGTTTCCCTGCCAAGGACAAACGTTTACATGTAATAATCATCAGTCACTATACCTCTGCAGGTGCGGTGGTTTGTCCTGTCACTTTCTAAAGGACTCTTGTACAGTTCAGACATAAAAGGCAAATATCTTTCAAGCTTAAAAGGGAGCCTTCCCCCTGCCTGTCTGTATGTACAAAGGAGATAGGCTATGTCTCCTTAGCCTGGATTTGGGAATCAGCACAGGCTATTGGCTATTCCCAACTATTTTATTTGGCTAACAAGTGAGTTAAATAGTGTAGATATTGTCAAGTCACATCTGGTTTAGTCTTGAGACCAGAGAATAAATCTGAGCCCACAGATGCAGTTCTGAATCATCACTATGAATTTGATAAATTTTCTGTTTGACCTTCTCTAGATATTCACCATGACATGCAGCAGTTCTATGCATAGGTTCATTCTGAGTTCAACTGAATCTATTCAATAATTTTCAGCTTTTGTTTAGGGAGATGAGTAAGTTTCTGTTATACTACAGAGTTGTGTTTTAACTAAGCTGGGCAACATCTGTGTTGCAAGTGAGTTCTCTGACGCAGTTGTTTACATGGTGAAATTGAGCCTTGTCTTGCCCTTTGCATTTCAGAGTCCTTCTAAATGCACCCCAACATCCCCTGAGCTCCACATAACAAGAGAAGAACATTCACGATACTCTTGCGATGACCTGACTACAAATTCTTGATGAACATGATTTTATCTTGAAAGTTATAACAGATTTGTTCTAATCTGATTGACTCTGAAGATTAAATAACATCTTGGATAAAGAGAGCAAAATAGCTTAGCTCTTCTGTATAATTGTATCAATTCCAAAGCTATACAAAACAAATAAACATAAGCCCTGGTATTCAAGCTTCATTAGGTTTACATTGCAACAGCTACATTAAACAAAATTACAGATTCAGTAAGATCTTACCATGCTGATGCAGCAGCTGCTCTGGACAGTATAACACAGTTATTATTATTTGCAAGTTTTTCTAGGAAACAGTAGTCCAGACCTCTTCCATGAACAGCTCCCCCCAGCCCTGCAAACTTTAAGTCAGGTGCCAGCAATATGCTAAACCCCAGCTGAAAAATTGAGTTCAGTGAGCAGAAAAGTGTTGGAGATTTTAATCATTCATCCCATAATGACTCTTCAGTGTCCATCCAGGTATTTACCTGTCAGAAAATGTTCTTCTACCTATTTCTTGCTATTTTCCTTTTTTTACAAGAACAGCTGGTACAGACATCTTATTCATGGCACCCTCTCAATAAACTAACCTATATGTTTAAGTCTTTCTAAGATAACTTTTACATTCAAATATAAAAGAGGAAAAGCTTCCCGGATTTTTGAAGTAGATGCCAGGGCCATTTGGGCTTTACTAGAGCCTGAGTTCCAAGGTAGTGAACTATACTAAGGGATGGGTTGTGACCTGATCGGGGTGAGAGGGTCAGGGAGAGAGGGTGAGCACTCATTTCCACACTGGCTTTGCTTTGGAGCCTCCAGTCACCCTTCTTCAAAACAGGCAAGTACCCTGGGTGCTGCTCAGAGAGATTCCAGCCCCAGATCCATTCCAAAGGGATACATGGATAGGGCTCCCTCAGGTCTGGCTCCTTCTGCCCTCAGTTTCTTTCACCCTACACCCTCAGGCACGCAACCTGTGGTCTCCAGCACAGATAGTTCATCCTGTGGAACAAGCAGAATCCTTGTTTCCAGACATTTTGGACAAAATGACCCCTCACCCACTCACACAGATGGTAGTTACATCTCAGAAGTAACACAGGAGTTTGAGCAGAGAGGTGTGGGGTGGGTGTACCCATGCATGGTCTGCTTTCACTTGCTGGTGCCCCTCTCCACCATGGGTGCTGGGGTGCGCCCAGCACCAAGTCCTGAGGGATTTGGGAGTGTAGCCCATGGACATGCTTCAGCTCCAGAGGGGAATAACTGGATCAAGCACAGATCATAGAATCAGAGGGAAATTCATGTTAAATTCATTACTTCTAGTCCAGGTCTCTAGTCCACACTCTTTCTGGAAGCAGGCACAGCTGTGAGACCAGAGCAGCTTATGGCCTAGACGGAAAAATAGTGTTGTGAGGAATGATTATATAAAGAACAATAAGATTTGGCAGAACAAGAGGAAGAAGGCAAAAATATTAATAGTTTATAATATGATATTTTTTAACACCTATTAAATTTCCATTCTTAATGTGAGCCATTCATTTCATTTTTCTGTATAGATTTAAGGTTTCTGTTTTGTATATTTAACTGGTCTTTAAATTGCTTGCAACATCTTTAGGCATAAAGAAATTCTATCAATATTAAAATCAACTGATGTACAAAGAAATGTGAAACACTATTTATTTTCAGTCTGAAGTAATTATTTATCCCCACTTAAAGTGAGCCTTCACTGGAGAGAAAAATAACTTCATTTCATTGTTCTTTGGCTTTGAATAGCAAGTCTTCATTATTTTAATACCAGCTGAATTTAGAGGGAGCCTGTAATGTAGGCCTAATAGAACTCATTTCTTGTTCTTAAAGAGTGACTGCAGATAGTAACTTCATAATTATTTTAAATTTCTTCTTGAAAATTGCTTCCATTACCCCATCTGCTAAACCCACCAAAAAAGCCCTCACCCCCTAAAAATCCACATCTAAAAAATTTAATGATTAGACTGTTGTGGGTTTTTTTCTCATGAGATTAGTTGGTTAGAACATGGTGCTAATAACACCAAGGTTGTGGGTTCAGTCCCTGCGTGGGCCATTCACTTAAGAGCTGGACTCAGTGATTCCTCTCGGTCCCTTCCAACTTGGAATATTCTGTGAAAGTATTTGATTATTCTATTGTCCTGCTCAGGATTTGTGTCCAACATTTTATGAAAGGGATGAAAATAAGGATTAACACATAAGCTCTAGTCATGCAGTAGTATGTTGTAGAATAAAAGTTAGCTGAAATCCTTGTTCCTTTGGTTTAAGACTGGTACTAAGTAATGAATGAACAGATAATCTGGTAATTCAGATTAGTGTTCTGGATTATAAGGGAAAAAATATTTCCAAAACACCGCAATTACTAAATTTTCTAATCTGGAGGTTTGTGCACTATGCGTGTGGTTCTCCCAGTTACCCCAAATATAGAGCAAATTTGATCCATCCAATTTTGTAGCACTGAGCATTCAGCCCAGACTGAACTAAAGCTGTTTCCCTGGAGGCAAAAGCTGTGTGCAACCAGGCACTGACACACAGGGTCACGCAAGATGTGAGTCTGCTCTTGGGCCTCCTGGTGCCCCTGTGCACTGCTGGCCCTCAGCACCTCGCGTGGTCAGCCCTGGCTCATGGTGAAGGGACATGGGGCAGCTCTTGGATTAGCACATCTCTTGTCCTGAGCTAAACCCATCCGAGGCTGGAAGAGCAAAGTCCAGCCACTGCAGATATTTTGTGGAATGGGGGCAGCTTTCCAGGGAAAAGAGTGGGACCCTGAAAAGTGTGCATCCACCAGAGCCCCTGCAATCCCAACACTGGCTCTGGCTTCCTGTGTTTCGTGTGGCGCCTGGAACTGCCCTTTATCTGATTTCATCAGAGACAACATTTGCTGAACCATTTGTGAATCACTTGACACTTGCACAGACTTGTCGAGAAACCAAAGTCATCTGCCAGACCAGAATGTTCCTGGCTTTTCTTTCCTTCCTTCTTGGGACTGCTGCTTCAGCCAACTGAAATTATGTGAGCATGGCAGAGGTGAAGAGATAGGCTAAAATGGTGAAAAATAATTGCATCCTCATAGGTTTCCATGGCTTTCTATGTATCAGTGAAGCTATAAACGCCTCCGGTTCTCACTGGCTTCAGCCAGAGATAAGGACACAAAGCATCAGGCAAGTCTGTTTGCTCAGAGACACAATCACTCAAGAAATAAAAATAACTTGCATCCTGTCAAGTTAGCCAAATACATCAATGCTCAATGAACCTTTACAAAGGCTTTTGAAAGGATAAAAATTTACTTATTTAAATTCACTTAAAGAGCTTAACTTATCACTTAACTAATTATGCTTCAAATATTTTGAAGTGAATGAATTAGTAAAAGATAATTTAATATTTGTTTAACCTTTTTAGAAGCTTAAAAGTACTGTAAACAAAATACACATACATTAGATTGCTGTTGTCTTATTTGAGAGGTTTATGTTTTGTTAATACTGTCTAGGCATTCCTAACACTGACTATGTAAATGGATACAACATTTAAGTGTGAGGTTGCATCTCTGAGCTTCAATGTCAGAACTTTGCCTTTTATGCTTCTATACAGTTCATTGAAAAAAACTGACATTATGCATTTGTCACTAAGTTGCCTTATTATGTTTTAAAGGATTTTGGAGATTGAAGAAGAGTGATCAGCAAGGATATCAGCTGGCAAAATCAACTTCCAACTCCATACTTATGTACAGAGCAAGAAAAAAAAAAAAAGCACAAAATCTTTCCTTTTCTGGACAAGGAATAGAGATAATAGGCAATGTTTTTAATGAACAAAATATTCTTTTTACACATAACTTTAAATTGTGACACTTCCAAATCGTTCTGCTAGCAGAGCTGTTAGCTACTGCGGGTCTTGTGTTTCTATATGGTGGGTATAAATACAGCACTACTGCAGCTCACCCCTTGGAAGGCTGTGGTCCACATCTGCCCCACCTCACCTTTCTAACAGGGCTCACCACCCTCCAAAGCCAGCACTGGCCTCTTCAGTGAGGAATGCATTTACCTCCATATGAATATGAATTTTCCTTCTGTTGGAAACTGGAGTGCCATTTATATGAACAATATTTGTCCTACTTCGCACTGATGGTCTAACCAACAACCCTGGTGTACACTGCACAGGTTTGAAGCCTGGCCCCACAGCATGGAGTTCTTTGTGGCTCAACATGAGAAATGATAGCAAAGCACATGGAAATGGTCGGGGGCTGTATACTCTAGTACAACAACAGCAAGGGTTTGCTATCTTTGCCAGCAAGACACAGCTGAGTTGCTCAGATGAGCTCTGTGTGGTGTAAGGTTAAGAGTATCAGATTACTGGTGAAGTCACTGGACTAAAGCTTTGTGCTGGGAAAGGCTGAAATGCATTTACTGACATAATATGGTTGGTATTTTATCTTAGAACACACAAGCCCTGCTGTCCATCTTTTCCGCTCTCTTCTCTCTCTCAGCTCTCCCCCTTTGTTATCATTCTCCCTCTCTTCCCACTGTCTCTCCCTCGCTGCTGTCTTTGGCCAAGCATTCAGCAGCCTGCAGGGGAGGTGGCCTCCCTCATCACGTTTGTGCTAATTGGGGCCTGATGAGAGGCATTTGCTTTCCCCTCTGTGCTGATGGCTCCCCAGCTGGGGCCCTGGCTGGCTCTGCTCTTTCCGTGTGTCTTGGCTGTTCCAGGAGGACAGCAGATGCTCCCTGCTACCCCACAGAGAACAGCTGGCTGCTATCCTTGCTGTGTCACGAACCACCTTGTGCATCATGCCACACAGCCAGGGCACTTGGAGTCCTCCACCATCATCCTGCTCCTCAGGAAGAGCCCCATGCTGCAAAATCATCATTTTCTCTCACAGAAAAAAACAAAATAGTTGAGTCCTGGTCTCTGTTTAGAACAGGAACCTCCAAGAACAGATAGCATCTCTATTGAAAAATGCACACAGATAAGTGCAAAGATTGCCGTGAAAATGTGTTTGGTTTTTTTTCTTTTTTTAAATATTAATTAACATAGCTGCTGAAGATGGCTAAGGGCAAGGCAAGACCTCACACACACAGAGCTCTTTTACAGGGGTAACCCACTGAAATTTCTGTATCAGTTTTTATTCAATTCAGTCATGACATTTTCTACCCAGTCTCCTGATCATCTCCTTTTACTGCACTTTGGTTTGTACTTCAGTGTGATGTCAGATTTCCTGGATGGAATCCTATATGATAGAAGTACCAGGGCACCCTGCGTCCCAGTTACTGACAGGCAAGGCGATGGGACCTGATCCAGGTTGGATGGCAGATTGGTGGATGTGCTTCCCTTGGGCTGTGCCGTCTGCTGATCTCACCCACATGTGCCCCAGAGCAGCCAGTTCTGGCCTGGCTTTGCCCAAGGTGGTAACAAGAAACTGACCTCCAGCCTCTTGTTTCCAAAGGCCCGACAGAGCTTGTCCCCTTTCTCCTGGCTCTGGACATGCATTTATATGTGTGCACTGTGCTGGAGGAAGAGTGTCTGCAGGGCCTTTCCCAAGACTACAGCAGCATTATTTTTCTGCTGGAAGCAGGCTGCTGCCAGGGGCTCCACACTCACTACAGCTGCAATCCTGTTCATCCTCCAGGTGGTTTCTTCACTCCTCTTGATTAGATTATTCCTTTCTGGGAACAGATCTAGTTTAAAAACAATCTATGGGAAATTTTAACTTCATTGTGAGAAGTCATTGAGGGTTTTGTTTTGCTTACAAGCAGAAGAGTACTAAGTTTGTAGTCTTTAGCCTTTAGAGCACTGTTTGTAGAGCAGGTTGGGGCCATTTGGTCTGTGGTCACTGAGGACACTCGCACGGAGACCCTGACAGCTCCACCTTAAATAGGGCCTGATGCCAGCTTTCTTACAAGCCAGCAGAAACAATGAGTTTTTGTCGAGAGTTCTCCTGAGCATGTGGGTTGGAAGAGAAAAATGGTAAAAGAGAGAAAACTGTTGTCATTTGAATTTTTTTGATCTTAAAATATTGCAAGCGGCTTTAATCACTGAATCACTTAACTGCATCAAAGAAACTGAGGTTAGCAGGCACTGAACACTCCTGAACGTTTCCTTTGAGATATTTATCCACGGAATGCAACCAGCAGAAATAGTATCTGATTTCTGCAAAGCCCACTTCAGGTATATTATGTTGTCAAGGCAGATCTGTAAACTAACTCTTGCTGATCAGGAGCTGTGTTTTTCATCTTAAATCTTCAAAATCTGGCATGTTATCTGAGTGGAGAAACCATAATTTAGTCTTTGTCCACTTATCCATTGTGCTGCAGTAAGCCTTCCGACCAGGAGAGTTTGAAAGCCTACGATCAATACATTTTTAGTAACCTACTCTGTATCCATATACACTGGCTCTGTGGCTGGATTCCTTTCACCTAACCAGTGTACCAGTGTGGTTCAGCAAAGGACAGAAGGTTGTGTCCCTGTGAGTGTCCCCATGTAGATGCCATGAGTCTAAACTGTGCCCATGGCCAGTGGAGGTCTAGTCAACACAACCACTAGGAAATTGTGTGGGTCACCCTAATGCCCGCCTGAGTTCAGATGCATAGATATAGACTTCTGCACCATTTGAGCTGAGGGTGAGCCCATGGGATCTCCAGCTGCTGATCTGGAAGGAAATTGGTGCTCTATAGGATATGTGCCATATTTGATGGCTCCATGATGCCACTTTATACATCCTGTTGTGATTCAAATTACTCCAGATGCCCATGCTTAGAGAACTCAGTTTCCATGTAACATCAGCATGATAAGACTTCTACATTTGAACTGGTCCTTCTGTGTTCCCTCTCTGTTCCCCTGTTGCTTGCTGGTGACACCTGTTTTATTTCAAGATGAAGTGTGTCTTGTAATACTTCTTTTACTGCATCAGGACTGCCCAGGCCATGGGCTTCTGTGTTAATTGCTGCAGCTTTCCCAGGGAATATGTCTGCACTAGGAGGGAGCAGCCTGCGGAGGATGATACTGGGTGTAGCCCAGGTGTTGTGTGGAAAAGGCTCTCCAGTCACAACCTGTTCCCACACCACTTGCTCCTGCCATCTGATTACATTTTGCCCTTTGGTCAGGACTTTGGCAGTTTTGTAATATGTCCTTGGCTGGTACCGTGGCCAAGTTCACGCAGGGTGTGGCCTGGGCAGGGTTAGTGCACTCCTGCCTGAATTTCTAAAAAAACAATGTTCAGAGAAGGTAAATTTCAGCAAACAGCCATAATGACAGTATAATTGCTGTTGTTTTGGTTGTTTGGTTTTGGTTTGTTTTGGTTTTTTTACTGGATTATCCTGAGTTTAAAACAGAAGCACTGACAATGACACAGTCTTGCAGCCTGTGGACTGTGTCAGTATTAAAGTAATCACCTACACTTTCCTCTTCCATGTGTTTCCAGCTATGGCTAACCAGCTTGGAAGTCCTCTCGAGTGTTTTTTGCTCTAAGGGTATGCCTGCATGGAAAAGGTATTCTAAAGAAAATCAATATGTGAATTTGCAGTGCAAATAGCAACATTAGGGTTTCTCCATTTGAACAGTTGTGTTCCCTATCTGGGTCTCATCTAAACTGATGAGTCAATGGTACCTTGTTCTCCCTGTCCATGCTTGGTTTGGGCAGACATGGAACTGTTTCTGGAAGTCGTGTAAGCCCATTGCTGCAGACTGAGCACGACTTGAGGTGCTGATCGGTGCTGACATGCCCTGTGAACTTTGTACACATAGACTTCACTCATTTCCAAAATTCACTAAGCTAAATGAAACTAAGAACTTTTTTAACAAATTGTTGACCTGCTTGAGGGCTCCTATATAAATTTTCTTCCTAGCCAATTCATCCTCAGTGAACTGTTTTGCAGATGTGAAAAAGGACTTAAGACATTTCTTCTTTTTCTTTGTGAGACCCTGATGGTGCATCTAAGGCAGCAGTTTGTGCTCCTGTGCCTTGGCTTGTGAAAGGCTTAGAATCCAAATCTTGCAGTTTGTTCTGGTTATACATTTAGATAATGTTGTCCTGGCAGCAAACATGGGACTCTCTTCAGTCTGTCTCCATTGTTAAGGCTTAAATTTCTGCCTTTTGGTGAAGGACCTTTTTTCCAGCTGCTTTCTCAGTTTCTTGATGAGACATGTTGAAGAGGAGAAGCTACTTTGGATGCAGCAGGGCTGCTCATGCAGTGAGCAATGTTTTGCCCTTTTTGGTTAGCTCATATGTCTAATAGGGATGGGCTCTAATACAAGGATAGATTGCAGCTGCCTGATTACACTAAGTGCACATACAGTAAATTATTATTTTACATTTGGCCTTAAGCTCAGCCTTTTTTCTCCAGGCTAATGTAGTTCCGTATACTGCCAAAACTCTTTCAGAGGTCCACATCATACAGACTACAATATATGATATATAAAATGCATTACATCTTGATTTCTTGAGCTACTGTTTTATGTTTCCACCTTTACAGTTTCTCTCTTTCTATTCTGTTCATCCCGAGAAATTGTATTTTTTAACAACAAATAAATCAACAAAAATACAAAACCACAATCAAACAAAAAAATAGTTGATGCTTTACATTTGGCTACTTGTTTAGCTGAGTTTCGAAATTATGAGCTAATGGTCCCAAAGTCAGCATGGTGTTTTGGGTGTTTTTTCCCCATATTGTTCCATTTTCAGCTCTTCATGGTTCTTTGAATTCAGGTCTGCTGGTTGAGATGATCCTGTGGAAAACAGAGGATCTTGAGATGGTAAAAAGCACAGGTAATTAATGTCTTTAAAGACATTTTGAGTGACTATACACAAGAAAGTAAAGAGTGCCAGGAGCTGTCAGTTTGGTAATCGTGGCCAGGGCTATTAATGACATTCTTTAGATAGTTAATTGCTCTTTTCTTTAGCTGAAGCCTAACTGTTTCATAAGACCACTGAGACTCTAATTATTCTTCTTCTCACATACAAAGGCAATATGCACCCTTAAATAGTGTGCAGGCACATACAAATCAGATCATTGTCAGATATTTAAGGATATTTTCTAGTTTCTCCTCAAATATGCTGAAAAATTGATGTATAGTATCACCCATAATTAAGTAGGATTGAAACCAGGGTATTTTCTCTGCCAAGTTCATAGGTGAGGTAGATAATGGGGGTATAAGTTACAGATGAGCAACTCCTGTGTGAAAGCAGGAGGCATAATTTAGTGAATACAAGAGATGGATGGGCTCTAGTAGCAGATGAAAATGGGTGTATTAAAATAATTTGAAGCACAATACTTGGTGAGACCAAAATCCAAGTACCCCAGTATTCTCCCACTGGTAGGGTCCCATAATGGATGCTCATGAACCTGGCTCAGGAATTCTGCCATGCATCTGTGTCCCTCTGGTATAAGCACACTTGTTTTCATTAAGATGTAGACTGTCTGCATGGTGCTTCTCCTTAACTGGCTCATCCTGTACTCATCAAGCATCTTTCTCTAGACTGGAGGAATATTTTTTAATGAAATTTTCAGAAATTCTCCTGAACTGCACTCATGAGCAAAATTAAAACAGAAGTGGGGGAAATCCCAGTGTAAGTTCAGATGAGAAACACATGTGATAACATCAAAGACAGGTTTTAGGAAAAAGATGGGCATAAAGATTGCAGACGGCAAGGTCTTCACGCAGTGGAGCATAGGACAGCAGGGCTTTGAGATTAACATAGAATTCCACCAAAATCTGGCACTTGTGATAAGATGTTTTACCCTGGGGCTTTAGTAAAACATGTATTAGTAGAGCATGAAATTTCTATGGCAGAAGTGACGTCTGTGTTTATTGGCTGCTTTCTACTGCTAATATTTGTGAGTTTGTAGTACCCTTAACTAACCCAGCACTGGTTCTTGGGATATGACTGAGTAACAGACAGAGAGGTTGTTGTCAAATCTTACAAACAATTCATAAGGGAAAGGAGCAACAGGAGCAACAGAGGAAAATAACAACCTAGCTGCAGTTTATTTCACAGAGCTACAAAGGATACATATTAGAAAATATCAGTGTTACTTCTTCAACGACATCAGGATCATAATAGTTGAATATATGAAACTGGAAATAACTTTGAGGATGGTAAATAGAATAACAGTGTCCAGCAGATACAGTAATCTTAATCTTTCAATTTTTAAATTGCCTAAAATCATCAATTTCTACACCTCTTAGATAAAAATCTAGCTTAGATGACTCAGACTATATTTACATGACATAAAGTACATCTGGGAAAAGGTGTATGACAACAGAAGGTACCACTGCATCTTGCTTCAGTGTTTCTCAGACCTTATACAGAGTACCAAATTGTCCCATGACACAGTGGTGCAAAGGTTGAGGAGCCATTGTCTTCATGCTGTCTTGTTCTTGTCACCAGTAGCACTTCTTTACTCTTCCAAAAGTGGTACCATTACACAAGGAAAAAAAGATGTTTGTATCCACTGAATCAAACTAACTTATTCTAAATTATATGGGATTTTTTTTCAGACACTACAGGAATATTTATAAATGCTGCACTCATCTGAGTGTGGAAAATGTCTTCAGTTACACCTCTTTGGTTTGTGGGGTGTCCAAAGTGAATCATGGGAGAAAGACTATGATTGTTTTCTGTTCTTTCTATTTAGTTTCTGGTTTTTTTCTGCCTAGTGTGGTAGTGTGGTATACCTACCTAGCTATAACTTTCTGACACCAATTTGGGGCTTTGATATTACACTGAAAAATCAGGCATCAAGGTCAACTGAAAATTCTCACTGCTAAATGGTGGGTATTAGGCACATTGCTCTACCACACACACAAAATTATACTCTCACTTAAATGAGTGTGCATGCTCCATATGTAGTAGCTGTTCCTGAAATAACAGATGCACTTAAATTATGTCTTGAGCATTGTCTTATTGACTTCAGCGGGGCAGTTCATGTGATTAAAATTAAACAAGTATAGGCACTTTCATAGGTTGCAGTCATCAGGATGTCGTTACATGCTCCCAGGAACTCTACAGCTCAGTGAGATCAGCATTCTTTTGCATAAATAAATAAAAGCTTCAAGATTAAAAAATGTTTTTTAAGAAGAAGAGAGAGTGACGTGGCAGGAAACTGATTTTCCACCTTGACTGACAGATGCTGGAGTGTAAAGAGTGCTGGCATGGGCCTGTTACAGGGGCTCAAGGTCTGCAGTCCTGGCACGGAGCTACTGCTCTGGTTCTGTTCCAGTGTCCTGCGGAGATCTGTGAGCACTGCCTGTACCAGGGATGAGGCAGCCTGCACAATATATTGACAGCTGGGGGCTGCAGCCCTCCTGGGGCTGGCTTCTCTTTTGTTGGCACCTTTACTTTTGACTAAAGGTTTCAGAAGCCTGGGATTTAGCTCTGTCCTTACTCACAAGATGTAGCATCCTTTCCTTTGATGATTTCTCATCTTGGGATTGTGCACTCCCCAATGCACAGAGTTTTAAGAAAAATTAAAGGAGGACTCCTCCTTCTTCTCAGTTATTTTGTATGAATTGATAGAGTCATTCAAATTTGGGGCCAAAATCATGCTCTGTGTCAGCAATTAATTGGGACAGCACAGAGAGATGTTACGAAGCTCTTGTATAGGTTTTATAGAGTGGTCGATGTGGCAGTGCAGGGTCAATGGTTGGACGCAATCTCACGGGTCTTTTCCAACCTAAATGTTGCTAGGATTCTACACAATCAGGCAAAATGCAGCCACCCTGGCCTACAAAAGTGTTATTATTTGCTCCAGGGCAGCTTGTTTGAAAATCTGTCCTAATTGTGGTGGTGCATAAAAGAGAGTGCAAAGCTTTGTGAAGATACAGAGACAAGGCCAAAACTTTGTTGTTAAACATGGACCAAGTGGACTTTTTTTTATGATCTTTACTGTGAAAAGAAGACAGAGTTCAGGGGAAGCTGCTTGTTCTGCTGAGGGTGGTAAAGGATGTCCCACATGTCAGAAAGCCTCTTATTCAAATTTATGGGTTCCTCTACCACTGCATTTTCTGTGTAGCCAAAACATTATCAGGTAATTAGTTAAAAGACTTAAATTCTACTTTTTCAAAGAGTAAACAAGAGTCAGAACTGACATTTGAGCAGTGCATAGAATACAAACCTTGATGTGGTTTGAATAGACATGAGTATTATTGGATGTACCCCCTTCAATGCATTGTTTTGACAGCTTATCCCTTGGAGTCTGAATGAGTTCTAACTCTTTTATACAGAGGCTTCTTCCTCAGATGTTGCCTTAAGGGAATGGAAGATTGGTTTGTAACAGTGGATGGGGAGCTGAAGGTCAGGAGTAAATTCTGTTTACTAAAACATATTCTGGTCCTTAATCTAATCCTGGGTGAGCTCACTCACACAGGAAAGTTTAGAGAAAGGAAGGGGGAAAACCTTGGCAACTTCATTAAAATGATTGGTAGTATGTGCAGGCAAAGACGAGAAGGACAAAGAAAGGTCCTGCTAGTACAAGAAGGGTAAATACTGGAGATGATGAATTGTACTTGCAAAATAATAACTGTGTTGTGGTCAAGTATGCCCATAAATCTGTAATATAGCCTAGGATTTAAGAAGTAAATATTTTTTCTTCCTGAAATAAATTTTTGAGAATATTTCCAGGGATCTTTTTAAGAATCTAATGCAGGAAAAACAGGACTGGTATATATACATTTATTCAGCAAACTAAAATTGTATTTTTCATCACTCATTCAATTTATTTATTTGCAAAGATCTTTCTGACACCAGTAAATTGTTATTCAGTACCACACACTACATTTTTTTCAGAATTGTCCACTGACCTGAAAAGCGTATGGTCTGTTAAAGTTCCTGCTTTGAAATATGATGCAAGATCTCTGCCCCCTTTTTGTTGCTTGACATAAGAGGTTTTGAAGCTAGTTGGTTGAGTCTTTAAAAAAAGATACAGGTTATTTCATACTTTTCATTGCTAAAATGGTGTGGTTTTTTAATTTTATGAGCATAGTGATCACAAAAAGGTCAGTGTGTGAGGGACATGGTCACCATCCTTAGAAATATGCTATATAGAAAGCACCTATGGGAAGTGCCTTCTCCCAGCAGCACACAGGCATGGTGTTTGTCCTGCTGAGAGGCACTCTCACAGCCACCATCCAGCACAGATGCCAGCCCGTGGCAGATTTGGTTCATGGCTGCCCTGCTGAGCCTGTGTGCAGCCTCCTGTCACTGTCTTGATGTCTACTAATTGATAGAATCAGAGTTACTCATTGCCATGGGGAAGTTTTTAAACTACTTTTCGGTCAAATTGTAGGTGACACGGATCCTGACAAATTTAGCACGATGGGAAATGACTGCCAAGTCTCTCGAGAGGCTGCTTTGTAATTGGTCTCACTGAGGCATTGTCATTATCACTAATAAGGGGGTTGGAGCTGAGAAACAGCACTCATGTTTGGAAGCTGGATGTGCCAGGGGGAAATGGATTAAGTAAGGAAATGTCAACGGTTGTCAGCACCCAAATTCTCCAGTGGTGAAAATACAGGAGATGGAATGTTAATTGCTTTCCTGGAAGATGCCTTCTAATACTGGAATTGCTTATATGAGTATTCTGTAGTCCTACAAGCATTATTTGAAATTCAAAATGAGCTTTTCTCATCAGTGCATACCAGCCAGAGTGACTTTTCATTTCATGTTACACTACAGACTTCCACCAAATGTTAATAAGTCACTGAACACAGTGGTTGAAGAAAGCACCTCAGAAAAGGTTGCAGAACCACATCGTGCTGTAATTTGTATTGAGAGAGTGTCCTGGGATCCAAAATTAATTTGTATTTTTGCAGTTTGTTTTCTGTGTGCTTTGCATTTTAAACTATTTCCATATACGAATCCTTCACTGCCTCAGCAGGTCACAAGTATTTAATCTCTGTGGAATGGAGGGAGAAGAGATAAAGGCAGAGTGGCTGCCCAGCTGTGTGTGCACCTGCAGGTCAGGGTGCTGGTGACTGAGATGAAACAGGAGGATATTTGGAGCTGGTTATCTTAGGCTCTGTGTAGATACCTGATGGCAGATAGTAAGTGAGATAAGGAATTTATAGTTTGAAAGATGAGGTAAACAATGGGGAGAATGAAGAAATTCACTCCAAATGACAGCAAGTGTTAGGCAGTATCCATTGTACATTGCAGTGCCTTTTCAGCATCACACACCCAAGCCACAGCTGGTAGAAGGGGTTGCCCTTCTTTGCCTCTTTGGTTTTCTGCCCGAGGGTACCAGTAGCAGAGATCTGTGTGTGCTTTGGGATTCATAGCCCACCACTCACACCTGGGCTAGCAAGGCTGAAATGAGTGCAGCTAACTATGAAAAGGAGCCCGAAAAGCAAAAGTGTCCCTTGCACTCTGCTGTTGCTGGGCTTGGGTGGGCAGGAGCCCCCAGCAGCCCCCAGCTGTCCTTGCCTTCCCCACTTTGCCAGCTCCTGGAGGAGCTGTCGCTGCACTGAGGGCAGAGCAAGACACTCCCTGCCCTGAAACATCCCCACTCCTGCAACCATCCCACGCTGCTGCAGCTTTCAAACTTGCGCTGCTTTGATGGATTAAAACCTAGTAATAATTTACTGATCCGTGAAGCCTGATATTTCATCCGGGAAATGAAAGAGACATTCACAGGATTATGCACTCCCACCATCTTATATCATCAGCCTTCCCTTTGGATTTTTTCAGGTGGCAGCTATATTGGGATTGTGCAGTACATTGAAAATGGGAACTTGAAACTGAGCAAGGTTTTCAAATGCTTAATTTGAAAACAGAAATGAACATACAATAACATGCAATTTTTCCTGAAATTTCTATTCTGATATAATTAACAGGGGTGAAAACAGGTTTCTTTTCCTCTTCAGATAATTCAAATGATGCTTGCCAGCAGAAGACACAATCATATTTTTGGACTTCTTTTTCAATAAAATAATATTGCAAAGAACAATATTTTTTTATCAATTAGGCTAATGTTTAGTTTGCCTAATCATGCACAGAACTCTAGAGTCTCAGGAGGAAGAAATTAGAATAATGTAAAAATGCAGCACATGTCAAAACATCTTGAAAGAGATGGAAAGACTTAAATGCTTTTTTAAAAATTGTTTTTATCTAAAAAATCAAGGAATTTAGAATTAGCTAGCCTTGGAAGTTTTAAAAGTTCTACATACTCCTTTAAAAGCATATTTTTCATGTGAATTATTTCCAGTACAATGTAGACTCTTATTTTTCAAAAAACTTTATATCAGAAATGTATTTACATCTAAATGTGAGTACAAAATAATTACTTATTTGTGAAATTATTTTTTACAAAAACTAAAATAATAGTCACCAGCAAGCAATTTTACTTCTCCTAAAACCTGATGTTCAGTGTCCAAGCCCTGCTCAGATTGGAGCCTTTTACTGCTGCCAAGAATCCATAATCAGGAAGAGGAGCCTAGCGTTTACTAGATTATTTACTAAACTAACAGAGTCTCTCACCTCTCTGAGCATTTTTGCAATGACCAAGTGTCATGTGTGACAAACATGTGGCAGTGAGCAGGAGAGCTGAAGACTGGAGAATAGTCTGAGTCAAATAGATCACTGGCTTCAAGACTGACCACAAAATAAAAGTTGCCCACTAAGTAATTTATGTTATGATGGTAAAATTACCTTTTTTTTTGTAGTGATGGTAAAACTTGTTTTAATTTCATATAATTTCTCAGTTTTTGTTGCATCTTCTTTTTGCGTTTATTCTATATTGGCTTTAATATATATTCTAGCCCTTTTTTTTTTCTGTCTGACAGCATGATAATATTCTTTCACTTTTGAAAAAGGTCAAACCAGCTTTTTTGTCTGAAATCTTAAACAAGAATCTCCAGTCACGCTGCAAGCTGGTACCTCTCCCATGCATTGCAGTAGGTTATTAACCCCAGAAGCTAATGGTAAACGTCTTAATTTCAATGTTCTGAACGGTTGCTGCACAGGTCATTTTACCACATTCCTGCTGTAGGCTGTTTGAACCAGAACTCACTCCTAGGTTAATTACTGGAGTAGAACTGGATGAAAATGCCACTGCTCTCTGTCCATGGCAGTTGACAGAGGGCAAGGAGCCTCAGGATCCTCTCTTCCTGCACATCCAGCTGGTCGATGGAGGAAAGCTGGGTGGGATTCTGAGCTGTACCCAATGCAGGGGTTTTCCCCCTTTGATGTCCCTAATTATCACCACATATCACTGAACTGGCTGGCACATGCAAAACTCACACCAGGGCATGGCATAAACTGTCCTTTGCCACGCTGCTGTTTGGGGAGATGGGGACATTGATGGGAAGGGAGGGTGGGTTGTGTGACTGAGGAAGAGGCATAAAAGGAGGGGCTATTCAGGATGGATCATGCTGGAAGGAAGGGAGGGGCAAAACCCTGCTGTTGGAGGCACATCAGGCAGTAGGAAACAAGGCTCTGGGAAATCACACTGGCAAAACTATTCATTTCAGTATATTGGAACTTTAACTAACTACTGACTTGGAAACTAGAAACAAGACTTTTAAAGTAGGTTTTGGAAAGATGCAAGAGGCAATAGAGATTCCCTAAGGAGGAAACAGGAGAATAGACACCCAGAGCCTTTCCTTTCGAGAGCTGACTAGCCAGCCCCAGGACATGGTGAATGAAAGGCTGACAATAAATACAGGGCTAAAGATACTTCTCATCTCCAGGGCTTTAATTTTACCTGTACCAGGCTGTTTAAGAAGATATCTTAGCCTCTGGAAAGAAGCAACAGGAAACTTTAAACTCCAACAAGGAGCTCTTTCTTTTCTGTCAGAGAAAAGGGCAACTTAATTACCCTGTTCTGCTTTGCTCAGCCATCATGGTGTTCCTGCTGAATACAAAGTGCTGAGCAGTAGTGAGGGCTTAATAGAAGAACCAGCACTGAGCTGATTCACTCTGTTTTGATAAATGACTTATTATTTATTTGCTGGTATCCATTTTGCCATTAGCTCTAAGGAGAGGCGTAAACAATATTTTTCTGATGCACCCATCAGTCCTTCCTCAAAATGAACCATTCCTCTGTTCTTAACTGGAGATGTTTTTATTGCGGGGTTGCAGGCATTTTAGCTGCCTTTCTGCCCCTTTGCCTATGGCCAGTCTCTGACACTGTTGAGACTTTATGGGGCCTAAACATTTGTATTTTTAATGAACAAAGGTTTGCTGGTTATATCATTAATCTTTTATGTACCTTCCACCCCATTTTCTCCCCTGTCAAAAGACTCTGTAATCTCTTGCAATGATTTTAAAAATGAAAAAAACTCCAATTTTCTAATAGCTGTTTCTGTAGCTAATTTGCCAAAATGTGCTTTTCAAATATTTGTAATTTTTTTTTTGTTTTTTCTTGGTTCTTGAGGGAGGAGGTCTCGTTGGTTTGGTTTGGTTTTGGGTTTTGGTTCATGGTTTTTGTGTGGTTTCTTTTTTGGAGGACTTTTTAGGTAGAATTCTCTATGATTGTCAAGTCCACTGTTTTCTGCAGCAAATATAAATCAGATTCTTGTTGTAGCATACTCCAAATAAAGTGAATGACTGCCAGAGAGATTCAGCCTTTTAAAGGGAAATTGTACAATTTTATCAATGAATATGTTGGCTGTAAAGCTGACTTTTAAATATTTAAATTAAAAAAAAATAAGGATCTTAGTCTGCTATCATTGTTTTCCACCTATTCATAAATAACGTCAATCTTCATAAGTTTATCTAATTCTACTATGGACATTTTCTTATCAAAGTGAAAAGAAAACAGAAGTCTTTATGCATGCCAAAGAGCCATTTACAGAGGACCATTTTCTTTATCTCACTGAAACTTCAGACAAGGGAGCTGAGTCACTTACAAAAGGAATTCTGATGTCAGTATTGTAAAAATATACATTTTTCTACTGGTGAAAGTTCATAAACTGGGAAGTTCTTAAAGCTTTTCTACCATCAGGCAAAAACCTGTGACAAACTCCTGGCCTGAGGTGCTTATTTATTATTTTTCACATTTGACATTTTATGATCCCACACAGACAAGATGAGTAATTTTATCAGTGCTAATTCTAACCAGATAATCAAACAAAGTGTGAGTAAAAACATTGCCACTATGGGACAACATCCCCTGAGAGACCTCACTTACATTTTCCTTCCTCTGAACCCTTCTTCTGGCTCTCATCTCTGTCCTCCACATCCTGTTACCACTGTAAACATATAGCATGAAAAGGCTGGGAAATCATCCTTTATGAGAACAATTTCTGTATTTGAAAGAAGCAGATAAGCTTTCAGGAACACAAGTCCTTCTTTGGATATAAAATTGAAGCCCTGAGCTCCAGAGCTAAATCCAAGCTGCACTGTATTTAATTAGATGTGTAAATCATTTAAGACAACTGAGAGTGGCGGGGAAGCTTGAGCCTCAGGAATAGCATGGGGGATGCTAGATAAGATAGGAAGGTGATTATCACTTACTGGAGAAAAAAAATAAAAGAACAGGTAATGTATTGCCTAAGGAGGAGGGGAAGGTTAATGGCAGGAGGGAGGAGAGATACCACAGCGTTCCATTAAAAATGTTCCATTAAAAAGTCTGCTGACTCCCAGTTTTACAGATTTAAGTTCCTACCATCATCTTTTGAAAGTGTTTTGTTTACTTAGTAAGGAATACAACGAAAGAGGAAGCAGTGAAACAGGATAAGAAAGCACTTTTTCTCTGCGGCCTCAGGGTTGGAAAGCCATGCTCCCTGAGGGCAGGACTCAAAATGGATATGCAGTGCCTAAAATCTAGAGACAGAACAGTACTGGAGAAGAAAAAGGAAAATAAATTTTGGCTGTGGAATGAGCCATTTTTTGAGGTGGTACCAGCTCCACAGCTGGGCAGCTGCAGGATGGGGTGCAATACAATGATTTTCAGTTACAAAAACTTCTCACAGAGCTCTTTTATATGACATTTTATGCATGTACCTAAAGGAGAATTACCAAGAACATCTAAATGGGAAAGAGGAAAATTCTTTATAAGAAAACAGATATAATAAAGATTATGAAGATGTATCTTACCACGAAATCATTATTGTAGGGAGGCTCTAAGTGAGATAAACAGTAAGACAGTAGCTTTTTCATTATAGCACACTGTGCATTGTATATCATAATAACTGCACCGTACCAATATCCAGCGCTTCCAAAAAGCTTTACATTGTTGTTTCTCTTTTTTTCCTCTGTCGGCTTCTGATTCAGGGACGAGATCATCCTGTGCTAATAGAGATTCCAGCATGCAATCCTTGAGATTATTTGGCTGGTTACAATGCTGTAGAATGTCTTCTCACAATAATGTCTATTCTATAGTTTATCTTCTGACTGTAAATAAAAGCCATTAAAAAGCCTTATGAGTCCACACTTTGGCACAGCTCTATTTATAACACACCTCTCTATATGGAGATTGTCTGATTATGCTTTATATTCTGACATTTAAAAAAGCAGAAGCTCCTTAAGAGCTTAAAGCACAATAGCACAAAATAATTTACTGTTGTTTGAAGAAAACTTTCAAACACCTTTCCAGGAGCCTCTGGAGTGCCTGTTGACTGCTTGCTGGTGTGAAAGCTGAAGGATGGTGATGCCCAGTGTCACGAGAGCTCCTCAGCATGTGGGGATCAGCCTACTTCAATCAATCCACATGAGCCACGAGCTTGGCTCTTTCCACGCTATGTGAGTTATTTGCAGCTACAAAGAGTGTCATGTTCAATGACCAGTGGCAGAGGCAATAGATAAAATTTGTAGAAATTTCATCTGTACCGCACTCAAGTGCAAAAAATGCCCTAAAATAAACTTAGCTTTAGAAGAAGAGAGCTGTCCTGTGATATCTCATATATGAGGATATTTCTCCAGATTATATTCAAAGACCTCTGGAGTTTTCATGTCCTTTATTGTCTCAGGGATATTTCATAATAATAGTAATCTTCCAGCAAGAGTCTGAGTACTGCCAGATATTCAACAGAAAAGTGGACTGAAGTGGACGGAATACCAGATCCTGGGCTGTGTAGTTTCACTGCAGTTTTCTGCAGTATCTCCAAGAATTTTAATTCTACAGAGAAAACCTACTTTTCCATGCCAGCAGGCCTAGGACTGAGTTTCGTGAGTCCTGCAGCCAGTATTGCCACATCCCCTCTAAAGCTTTGCCCCATGCTTTAGCATCTCTGCCCATCAGAACGAGCAAGACCCACTGCCCACGAGTTAAAACCCTTCCTTGGTCCACCCATTCCAAGCTGAAGGCTCTTCTCCAGAGGATAGATTGCACTGCATCAGCACAGACCCACTGGGAGCAGTGGTCTTCACACAGTTTGCCGTCACTGGGCATCACTGGGAATTGGTCGATGGACATGGATCTCCACCACCGTGGAGCCACTGTGGGTCATTCTGGCCCCGGCAGTCTTGCTTTGGGAATTTAACCTGGTCCTGAGCAACGCCCAAACTTGGCATTGGGATCTGTGCCTCTCAGCCACCTCTTGCCTGTGAGAATTGTGCACCAAAGGGTCTTTAAGAGGGTAACACTTTTGCAGCAAAAAGTAAAAAACAGAAAAGCAGAGTTTTCTTCAGCAGTGTCAGTCCCACACAAAGTCTTCTAGTGATGTTTGAACTGATCCAAGCTGGTCTTTTACTCACAAGGTATTTGACAGGAGCTACAGCTTTTGAGCCAGTCTCAGCGGGAGTCACTTGGCACTCAGCTCTCAGCTGTGGCAGGTGTATGTGCCACCTTTGGCTGGCATTATTGCCAGAAATACCCTGGTAGTACAAGCGATACTGAAGAGACACAATTTGTGTCACATGCTTTTTCCCAAATTGTTTGATTCTTAAACTGTATTTGCCAGAGCCCTCCAAAGCTGTCATGGACCTTGAAGTTATTTCTCTGTCACAGAAAACTTTCTACTGGTCATAAACTATTTCTGAGTTTTACTGGGGTCATCAGTCACTTTCTGGAAGAACACAGTTCAGTAAAGTGCACCAGGATGCAAAAATTATTCCTGGCACAAGACACCAGGATGAAGGGTGATTCACTTGCAGGAGGATTACAGTAAATTACAAAGCAACCTGGAAAGCCGACAGCAGGGAAGAACTCAGGAAAGCAAATATGATCTTATATAGTAGAAACTTGATATATGAAGGGAAATTAGGATCAAATTTAGAAAATGATGACTGAGCATAATCAAACTACATCCATCTCATTAAAACAAGTTTATTTTCAGCTTGTTACTTTGATATAACTTTCTTATGTATTCATGCTATATCTTTAGTCTTTGGTGAAGGAAGCCAAATAAAACTGTCCATCAAAGAAGGTTTATTTTACTCATCTTTTGAGATGTGTGAGCCATATGTACACTCAGGCAGCAGGGGATCTTTCCCACAGTACCATGACCTGGAGGATTTTCTAGCTGGCAGTAGCTGCAGATGCACCCTTGAGGCTGCCTCCTCTGCACCCACCTCCTGTGGCTGCTGCAGGGACAGATCAGGGCATCCTGGCAGCTCCTCCGGATGCACCATGATTGAAAAGAAGGGCAGGAGCAAAGGTCATGCCTGTGTGCATCAGGAGCACATCAGGGAGAGTGTTTTGGATAAGAAAGTCTCTCTTCTCCTTCGTGCGATTATCTACAGATACATTCACACTGTGGGTCACTGTGAATCTTACCTACTTTCCCAGAAAACTGCTATCAAAAAGGCTTTGCTCTTTGAAAGCTAAAGAACAGGTGCATAGACTGAAAAGTCTTTGTTACAAAGAGTGTAAGAAGTGGGCTCAAGTCTCACCAGGGAGTTTGCTTACAGAGGAAACACTAAAAACTCTCTTCAGCTGAGTGACAATAGAGTAAGATGAGAAAACACTGAAAAACCCACATTTAGTGGCTACAAAGTGAGCATGTGTTTCCTTCAGTTGTGGGAAGTAGGTCTACACCTTTTACTAGGTACCGATGATGCTCTGAAAGAGGATTTTAATAGATATTTACACATGGCTGAAAATCTGATCTATTTGGCCAAATATTTTTTAATACAACTCCTCCTACTTTTACTGAGAACGCCATTACCAAGAATAAGCAAACTTGCTTTAGTTTAAGAGCTAGCCCAGGATCAGCCATCACTCAACTGCTTTTATGACATCCAGGTGAATGGAGGGGAATTGCATGTTCTCCAATGGCTCTTGTGAATTTGAAAATCTGTTTGGCTATTAGCGCATGGGTATAGAATCATCCATCACAGTATTATACCTGTACACAAGTGCTTGGAAAAAACACAGTCTGGATGTTTCTTTGTTCCTATGTGTATTTAATAATAAGACATTCCCTCCTGAATTGCCTCATTTAAATAGGAGTATCTGGCTGCAGAGCAATGTGCTGTCGGATTAAAGCTACAAAACATGCAGACATCAGCAATATACTGCTTTCTAGCAGCAAGGGTTTGTTGCACCTTGTTAGTTAAGAATTTCATTGTGTGCAGGATGGGCTGGTCCCTCGGGCTTTAAATTAATGTTTTAAATGAGACAGAAGCATTCCAGGGAAGAGAAATTACCTGAAAATCAGGCATGTTCTGGTGTATAATTCTACTCCATAATTTTGACACCTGAATTAAATCAGATTTCTATCTCTATTCTTATTTCAGAAGGAAATTTTTCTAGGTTTCTGATGTAGGAATGAGGGACCAAAGGAAAAAGAGATGCAAAAGGAACCAGAGAGGACTTCCATTTGACCATAACAAACACGTTATAAATACCAAAACAAAACCAAGGTTCAGTAATTATGCTAGAATAACCACTATAACTTGGAGACAAAAATAGAGCCTAGAACACTGATCCATATATTTAACAAGGTGAAAATTTCAAAATCTGTATGGTTTTGCATTTCAGAAATTGTGTACTGAGAAATTTGAAATGAAAATAGCTGATTTCTTGCTAATTTACTGAAGGTAAGGTGGAAAGTAATTGCTTAATAACCATTACTGTCCAGATTTTCTTGTTATTCTTTCCTTTAATCAAGAAGAAACAGATGATTCAGTGCAACTGTAGGAACTTTATCATTTTTGTGTGCTTTATTCCTTGAGAGGATCCATGACACAATAAGTAAATTTTCCATTGTCAAGGTTTGCCACAGACTGTCCTTTCACATTAAAATAGCATGTCTGAAGATTAATGTGCAACAAAAAAAGTTCAATTTCAGACAAGGCTTTAACGGCATTGTGCACAGGGCTCTAACATCTTCTTTATGAACTCTGATTTTGGGCCCACCAGAGCTT
This sequence comes from Vireo altiloquus, assembly GCA_013396875.1. Classification (NCBI taxonomy): domain Eukaryota; kingdom Metazoa; phylum Chordata; class Aves; order Passeriformes; family Vireonidae; genus Vireo; species Vireo altiloquus. The sequence continues at coordinate 243,586 of VZRF01006710.1, forward strand.
GGCAGCTGCCATTTTAGAAACACACAAATGACAGTGCAGTTTAGAGGAAGACAGCATCTTTTGTTAAACTAAAGGATCATTTAATTTTACTGGAAGAAAGGAAGAAAGGGGGCATAAAAAGAAGTAGGATCTATGATCATATAGGCCTCATGAAAAGTGAAACACAAATATAACCCAAACATAACCCAAGCACTTTCATCTTGCTGAGATTTTGACGAAAACAAACATTTAAAGGATTTTTTAATTCCATACCATTTGAAAATGCAGAAGGCCTGTGTCAGTTCTGTACTCCACATTCACTCTTTGTTTTTATCTCATGTCTTTTTATAGCATGAATTCTGATGTGGTTGCAGTGACCAAGTGCACCTGATAAAACAGATTAATTTAGTTCCCTAACTTTCAGCCTTCCTAACATTGGATGCTGGAGTGACTGATCAACAGAAAAGGTGATTTATTTAAATAATGGATTTTGGGGTGAACAGCAGTCACGCTGCTTGTCATGATTTTCATTCCCACTTAATATCTCTTGGGGAAATGAACACTGACACAGTACAGGGTGGGAGAGGATGCTGATTCTAGGACAACTTCACACAAAATAATTTGGCTCTGCAAAAATAATCAGTCCAAGTTCCAACTTTATAACATGACATTACAGTATAAATATACTTTCTAATCCTACTTTGGGAGGAGCTTGCTAGCGGATTGCCTGGGACAGGTCCACAATTAGTGTGAATGAGAGGAAATGGGTGAAGACCTCAGGGGGACGCAGGGCTCCTGTTGCAGCAGATGTTTACATGTTCTTCACTTTCCACCCAGTACCATCTCTATTCTGCTTTTTCTGAAATGTCTAAATGAGATACTTTCCAGTAGCAATCTGGGAGAGGGGAAAGAGGAGCTGGAGGCCAGTGGTGCTCCAGCAGGCAGCAGAGAGGTGAGGATAGGGGTGTGAGGATGGATTAATCTATTTAGGAGAGGATTCATAAAGGAAATCCAGTTTTCTGTACTATGTACAGTCACAGTTTTTCCTTGTGTAGCTCGTGGAGCTACATATATTTCAGCCCATCAGACTGGAATTTTGTGAACATAGGAGGCTTATGTTTGATTGTACAGTAAGAATGTAATCCAAATAAGTTACTTCTGCCTTTAGCTCAGTCTGAACCACAATCTTGTTGTTTACAGTCAGAGTACTGCAGTTCTTCTTTGTACAACTTGTACACACAGACATGTTTACTGAATTTATATTTCTGATTGTTGACTGTTTCTGATTATTGTCTGACTTTGCTTTTTACCAAGACTGCCAATAGCTGCATTTTCATCTGATTGGAAGTTATTTATACATATGGGGGTTTTCCTCTTTACTTTTTTCAGTTCTTAAAAAAAATTGCAAAAATAGGTAATATTTTTCTCTCCATGAGAAATTGTATTATTTTCAAAGAAATTTTAGGCCTTATAATGAGAAATATGGGGAAAAGTCAACCACTTAAAAATGCTACTTCCCTATCAAGGTTCCTTGTTCTACATATTCTGAATACTCAGAAATTCAGACTAAGGAGATGTTAAAATCACTTGCGCTCACTTAGGAAACACGAGAAAAATGAGGGTTCACTTAGGAAAGACAGCAGCACAGGGCAGGAGAGTGAGGCCAGGACCCCAATCCAGAAAGTTTTTTTTTAGATATTTTAGCTGCAGCTGCAGGTGAACTTAATTGAAATGGTGATTGTTCACTACTTCTTATGAGTCTTCCCACAATTTCAGGAATGTTTTTTGGGGGTTACTTCAACACAAGTAAAACTTGTGGGACAATGTATTGGTGTGTCCATTAGAAAATATGAGAAGCACTGCAAAGCCCAGTTTGATTTTACGCAGCGTAAGCATACATTTCTGTGGCTGTTCCTCAAATCCCGCTGTAGTAATTCTTCACATAAGTTATAATTTATTTTCTTCTTGCTTCATGTGATTAATCTTTTAGTGAAAGAAGAAAAAAAAGATTTTTTTCCACATTGATTGTCATCCAAAATCTTAGCACTGTGATGCAGATGAATTACCATGAGCTTTATTTGTAGATGCACAGTCTTGGCGAACACAGCAGGATGTGAGAAGCTCAAGGTCAAACAGAGTGGCAGTACTGAAGGAGAAAACATGCACTGCTCATCCTGATTCCTGTTCCAGCACCTCTCTGCTGGTTCATCATCCAAATTAGTGTAGGCATGAAGAGAAGGCTTAAGAAAGATGCCAAGAATCAGTGTACCTAGGCAGATCATAGAAAGCAGAGGAGAATGCACCACGTCTGAATGCCTGCCCCTGCCCAAAGGCGAGTTTATTTGTCTCTCTCTCTACCAGTTCTATTGCTTTTTTGCCCAACTTGTTCTTACAAAACTACACTGACAATCCCCTGCCATTGTTAGACAATCTTTCCTGGGAACTGGGCTGCATATCCCAGGTCTCCAGATTTGCCTTTCATTGTGACAGTTCTGGGGAATTTCCATTCACATGCTGACTTGCTGTGGCTTCATAGAACCCCATGAGATAAGACATGGTGTGGGCTGCTGCCATCCAGGGCGTTTTGTCCATGGGTAAGGGCTGGAGCAGGGAGGGAGCTTTTGCATCGGCTGGCGAGGGATGGATGTGAACTGTGTGTGTGCATGTAGATGTTTGCAGATACACATAACATAAATTTTGGCAGCCACAGGCCTTTAGTGAAAGTGCTCTGACCCAGCTAGAGAGCTGGCCTAATGTTGCTGTGGGTAGGCACAAGCCAGCAAAGAGTTTCAGAGGGACTTTCTGAGAGAGCAAGAGACCCGGTAGCTTTGGAAGTAGGAGAAGGGCAATCTGAGGAGCAAGCAGGGAATAGAAGGGAAACAAAGTATTTGAAAGTTTGTAAATTTTTAAGATGCTACAGAAATGATAGGGCTTTTTGATAAAACCTAAGGGATGGTTTTCAACCTTGCAGCCCTAATGGCAGAGAATAAAATATTAATACATAACATTTCTTTTTCTTTTTTGTTATTGAGTCTAAGTGGATGCTTTTCTAGTACCTCTCCTTATATACCCACTACTTATTCTGTCCAAATACCAGTACATCAGTTCATATCTGTAAATCAAGACCAACATGTGTCTGTGATCACTTTAGCCATTCCTAGTGACTACATCCATTGTAATGAATATTATATTTTAATAATTAATGTTTCCCATGCCCTATTTTTCTCTTCTTTGCACTGGGATCTTCTCCAAATGCATCTGAAGCACTCCTGGTAAATGGAGGGTAATGATAAAGTGAAACTACAATGTAGTCTTTTCCCTTTTGCAGATGGACAGAATTTACATGTTAAATTCAAGTCAAGTTTCAGCTCAGTCACTGGATCCCTGTTAAAATGCTAAGGAATTGAGGTTTTGTGATACCTTCCCCAAATTCACTGGAAAGGAAATCATGAAACATTCATGTAAGTAAATTACAGCTCCACACCCTATTAGTCATAGAACTTGAAAGTAATTTGAAATCTTGAGTATATATGAATTATTGAACAATGAGTGAAAATGAAAGAAAATGGGGGCCACAACCATTTGTGTAAATTGCTACTGTGGTACTTCTGTTCACTAATTTCAGGGCAGTGTTGAAAGAACAGCAGAAACCTGTAATATTTAAAAACTGCAGGATCCTTATTATATGGCAAAGCCAGAAGGCAGCAACAGATCAAAGATGAGAAAGGACTTAAAAGGGAATGTGGATGGTTCCAGTTAGTCCCACCTGAGGTCATGGCTGAGGGTTGGGTTCTACACCTTTTCTGGTTGCTTGCCTTCCATTTGGCTGGTGGAGGAAGACACATCAACACATTTTGTTAAAGACAGCTGGGGCAAGCTGAGAACAATGGTATGCCCCAGCATCATTTCTGGAAGGGGATGTGAGCTCTGTCCGAGGGTTGCCATCTATGGGATGGAGGAGTGAAAGATTTTTCATAGTACAGGGATAGGCACTGCAGAATAGCTGTATAGAAATAAAGATTCAGCTTTTAGAATTGGTGTATGAGTAACGTTGGATTTTGTAAAAGGTCTTTTTGCCTGGTATTTAGGTTTTTTACATATTCCCAATTTTTATCTGGCTATTTACCTAAACAATTTAAAGACCTTTCTTTAAAATTTTCTCCTTTTCTTGGCATGAAGGTTTGAGTAGCACTTTTTTCAGGTCCAACACCCAAGTCTCATTCCATTTTCTGAACTCCTCAACACCTGTACCTTTACTCATTAGCTCTTCCTGTATCCTACAGATTTCTCTTCTGGAATAATCTTTAATATGGGCTCTTTTTTTTGATCCTTCCAGTTAATTTAATCCCACATGAGCAAGACTACCTTCTGCAGCCGGCACTTTCATGATAGCCTTATGTTTTAACAAGACCAGATACAAAACCTTTCTTTGTTCAGGAATGTGTTTCTCAGTTGCAAACAAATTTCATGTATCAAACTAGATATCTGATTTTAATATCTAATTGATATCTGCGAACTAAAAACCTTCCATTGTCTTTTGTAGTATTGATCTTCCTATATTGTTAATATCTTCTCTAGTGATCTTAAGGAATCTTTTTCTATGCCATCACCTCTACTGAAGAGATTACAGCAGTCTTCTCTTTATTTCTCTTTTCTAATTATCATTTCAATCTCAGAGATGAAATCTTGATTGCTATTTGACTGTATTTTGGTTTTCTCTATAGTATCTATTTTTACATTCTGCACAGTAGTTCCAGTTCCCAGATTTTCTTTTCTGGACTTTTTGAACTTCTTGTACATCAATTTCTCAGCTGTTTCTCACTGATATCTCTTAGTCTCCTACATGGAAACTCATTAACCATACCTTCTATCTGATGACTTTTACAAGAACCATTCTTTCTCCCAGTTCTGCTTCTTCTCTGCTCTCCCTTCCTTCTTTTTTTTCTTCTTTCTGATCAATAGCTGGGGTCTCCAAGATCCTCTACCAATCTTCTCCCTTTAGTCCATAAATTAAAATTCATAGTCATGCACAGACCTCACACACAGACTTTGATAGAGTTCAAGAGAGGCCTTTCTCTACAAGAGCTTTCTGATGCTTTCTAGTGAAAAAAAGTTTCTTCTACTATAAATCTTCTTGCTCTTTTAATATTTATTGTTTTGACATGTCACTCACTTCATTAAATCCAGCCAAGCTACAAATGTCTGTTAGTAAATGAGTTTTCTAACCCTATCTATACCAGAAATGTTTCTTTGTTGTTTTCTCTGAGAGGATATGATCCTTCAGTTTAAAAAAACTTAGGCTGGGAAAAGGCAAAATTAGAAAAGGCAGACAAATTGTGCATTTGTAGTTAATTTTAGTATGAGCTGAAGAACTTTTTGGCAAGTACAAGCTGTACTTTCATAATGGCCACACTGGCACAGCCTGTGTAGCACTGGAAGGGCCGAGTGGCGAGTCCTCTCTGCAGTGGTGAAATGAGACACTGGCCCTTGTCTTTGGGAACAGCCATGAACCTCGGTGTGCTGTTTGCTCCTTGTCACAGGAGCCTGGTGTGAGAGAGCTCCGAGCAGCACTCTGGAGACAGGCCAGGCAGCTCAGTTTGCCAGCCGAAATCAACCCTTCACAAAGAGGTTAGGTTGTGTGAGTTATCTGGCACCTGGACAAAAGTCAGACTGAGAGGAAACCGGAGTCCTTTGTGAATGCCTCACAAACAAGAAAAGAAACAAATTTAATCAATAGCTCTAGAAAACAGATAGTATGATCAGTACCAGTTTTAAGCCAGCGCAGTCTTACTGAACCAGCTGTAAGAATATGAATACAGATTTGCATAGTGACAACTTGCTAGCTGTCTTTTGCAAAACCATTGTGGCATTTTTATATAGTTAATTAAGTCCTTTAGGTATCAGGGCTCTAAGAAGTGATAAGACAGCTTGTGAAAAGGCAGCTTTGGCAGTTTGAGTGCTTGTTGCTTGGTAAACTATTTATAAGATACCTATGGTTTTTGCAGGTGAGATGGACAGCAAATTGCCATGCTCACAGTGGCTAAAGTAGGTCAAGACTGGCAATTCCTTGAAGAAAGGTACAGCTCTAAGAGTCCAGGAGAAAAGGAGGAATCTTGGTTCTGCTTTTACCTGTGTGAATATAATGCATGATTTCTTCTTGATTTGTAACATGAAATTTCCATGCATGCACTTCCAGTGTGACTGAAAAAACAGATATAAAAGCTGCTGATTAAAAGTATAACCTCAAAAATAAAAATGCACCAGAGGTTTTACCCTCCAACTCACCAAGGACATTTGTCAATACTCAGCAAAGCCTCTTCATCTCGCCTCTCACCTCACCTCTCCCTCTCACCCCTGGAGAAGTCACAGAATAACAAAGTATCTGGCTTCCTCCTTGTTTAGGCTTTTAACCTCATTGTGCAAGACCAGGGAAGAAGCAGCAATGATGTAAGTAGGTAAACTAAAGACCGAGAACAATTCTGATCTCTGTCCCTCCTCCTTCTTTTCCACTCCCAAATTAAGAAAACGAATATTAGGATTTTTAATGAGAATCAAGGGGTTAAACCAGGACATGACTTTTAAATGTGACAGAAAAGCTGTTTTCTGTTCACCAGACTTTTAGGAGCTGAAATGGGACTGTGGGAATTCATCTTGCTTGCATGAGGAGTGACATCTACAGCATGAATTTTCTGTTATTATTTAATTTAACACTGCAAAGGACCCACCAATTCTTTTTGAGGCTCCATCAATGCTTTTAATGTTGCCACTTTGGATAGGCTGTTTATTTCAATAGATACTCCTCAGAACCTGATAAATTTAAATGCTGATGCTAGTGTTTGATGTTACACTAGCAGTGCCAAGCCAAAATAAGATCGACATAAGTGCCTATTCAAGTATATGAAAGAAAATGGGCATAGTGAAGATAATATGAAGAAAAGGAAGTACAATGCAGACATCAATGCTATGGGACCTTACTGTGGCACACAGTGCATAGTTGGGTGCTGTAGGAACGCCGGGAAACTTTCCCAGCTTTGTTCTGCAACCCCCCACTGCATGTTCTTGGCAGCACCTTGCTTTTATTGTGGTTAAATATGACTTTACACGAAGTGCCCAGGGACACAATGGAACATTAGTCTCTACCAGGAGACAAGCATTAAATACCATGCACAAAATAGTAGTTGACATATCCAAATGGATTCCCACGGGAGAGGGAAGCATTTCCCTGTTTCTCCAGTGCAGGTGTAGGCACAGCAGTACCACCTTTTTGATCCTTCCTCCATAAAAATCCCCAAAACCCAACCAGTTCCCTGTTCCCTGGGAGAAGAAAAGCCCTTTCCTCCTCTAAAAAGGCATCTGATGCTTGCTGATGGAGGAATATCCAACTCAGTCTGTGACTGAACCTTTGAAAGCAGCCCTTTTTGCCCTGTAAGTTAATTTAAAATGAGCTGCATTTTTGATGCTGTCAGAAAGCTCGGCTGGTTAGTCCTCAAAGGTTACAAACAACAGGAGAAAAGGGAGGGTTCCTGTTGTGCTATGGCAACAGTCAAAAACTCGTGTACACATTAGCAAGATCAAACGTTTGCTCAGCCTGGGAAAGAGCAGGTAAACACCATGCTAATCCCTCTGGAGTTGTGAGACACACGGGCTGCCAGGATATACTGCTTTCGTCAAGAGGTGCAAGAAGTCAGTCAGGATTCATTTCTCTCCTTGCAGTTTATTTATTCAAGGTTCGTGCTTTGCAAGGCTGCCCCACTTGTTCCTTGTCATGCAGCTGCACTGATTGGAATACAAGGGAGTGTAGCACAAAGGAGAGGGAAGCTTCAGGAGGTCAGCTTTGCACTAGAAAAACAGGGAGCAAGCTGATTGCAAAGCATGAGGGACCCCCTAAGTCCTGGCTGCAAACTCTGTGCTTCCTTAACCATCAGACCTATCTGGCTCCAGCAATAGGTTCCTGAAGAGCTAAACTGGGTGTTGGGGATGCATTTATAGCACATGATAAAATGCCTTTGAGCTGATGTAAAGTACATAGTCATCGTGAGTGATTTTGGATCACTTTGGGATCCACGCTCCAAAGGCTGGCTTTTGGTTTGATCCCAGAGAAGCTTAAAAGGATACTGGCTAACTTGAGTGAGAAATGACCAAGGTTAGGGTTTTTTTATATCCTCCTAATAGTGCTGAAAGAAGACTGTGAATCTGTACTAAAACATGAGACAGTACTACAGGCTGTGCAGAATGCAACCACAAAATTCCTATTAGCCTTGGATGCATAATTATTTTCAGGCCATGTGAATGAAAGGAAAAAAACTCTCATTCTGAAATGTTATTAAGGTGGACATCTCAGAGGTTCCTTTGAATCAAGCCAGGTGTGTACTATGGAGGAAAAAAAAGTCTTGAAGAATTGAAAAAGCAATGAGAGATCCTGGTGACTCTGGAAAGCTGCTTCCTTGTTTATCCAGATCCATCAGCATCTCAGGAGCAGTGGTTTAGCTTAGCTACCTTGGAACATGCTAAGGGAGACTTGTTTCTGTGTAAATTGTTTAGGTTTTCTTTTAAGTGTCTTTCCAAACTTGTTTTCCTAAAGCCTTAATCAAAACTTTATAACAAAGTAAGGAAAGAAGACACATTTAGCAGAGTTTACTGGGTGTTAGTGGTTGGTAAGGCCTGCTAAACTTGGAGGAAATGCTGCTTCCAGAAAATGAAGGTGTTGACATGAAACAGTGTGTGCAGGGAGAGACCTACCCCCTCCACACCTCCTGCTGAGCCAGATGATGCAGGACAGGCAGTGGCAGCGGAGCTGTTGTCAGAGCTTAGCAGCCAGGACATCTCGATAAGGTACAGAAGAAAGCCAGGCTGCATTCTTGTGTCCTGCAATGTTTACAAGTGCTTCCTGAGACAACAGAGAGGAAAAATAATTTGGGTTTCTTAAGCTGAAGGAGATGATACGACAGTGCTTCACTCACACAACCCAGGTGAAGATGCAAAATCACACATGCCTGGAGCTATGGAGAGTTGGGCATCTCTGCACCTTTGCACTGAAAATGTGTCCTCAGCTGAGGAGCACCCAGGAGAGGATAGTAAGGAATACTCTCCCCTGTCTGAAACTAAGGGAGTTTTGGATTGGAAGTGCAGGAATGTGTCTCAATCTGTGAAATTTCTTAAACTGCATCAAAGACATTGATCAAAGTCCAAAATTTACTTTTCTTCCCTCGAATCCCATGGTCTGTTACTTGTGTTTGAAAAAATTATGGGTTTTGTGCTCTTACAAGGAGGAGAAAATGAAAAATTCAGAGGGCTCACAGCCTGTGGTAAGGGTGATAAACTGCTAATGAACTGCCCGTTCTGAGAGAAGGGAGTGAGTCTTCGTGCTGCAACCTGAGACTGCAGTGAATCTTGCTCTGTGGTGCTACAGCCACCTCACATGGTAAGAGGATGGTAGATGACTCAAAACAAAGCAAAAAAGCTTCAAAATTATTTTGGTTTATTTTTTACTTTAAAAGGTGAAAGTCACAACTGCAACTGTCAATTTTTTAACTTTATAAGAGCTGTCCTTTTTGTAATTTTTTCTAGCATATAGGAAGTAAAAGGGACCTTAGGCTACATTACTTCTACTGCAGCTTGAATCCATTGAAATTAGTGAAGGTTTTCTGGAATAAAATGTCTGATCACCCTGAAAAAACAGTGACATATTCCTGATGTGGCAGGTAATCCAGTTTGTATTTCACTGTTTACTTTGTAAGCGAGGAAAGCTTTGCTCTTACAAGACTTTTTCCTTACAGTTCTTAACAGCAAGATGAATGTATGGTACTTTGTGAATGTGACAGCTGAGTTTTGTTTCACTGCTCTTTAAAATATTCTCTGCTGTCTTTCTGTTTAAGAAAAATCAAGGAATTATCAGGGATTTTCTTTTTCACTACAAATGCAAATGCACAGGATGACAGCTGAGCCTCACTGATTTAAGACTTCACAGACCCGTCTTGTAAACATTAATGGCATTTGAGTCATCCTGTCTGCCTACTCACACTCATACAGAAATACTGAATGCTGGGGCAGTGGGGGAGGCAGGAGAACCCTTTGGTTTAAGATGCTGTCCACAGTGTTACAGCTGTCATGAAAGTTCAGTCTAACTTACAAGATTTATAGAGTTTGGAGACCTTTTTTATCTGTTTCCTACCTATATAAAATGAATTTAAAAAAAACAGACAAGAAAGCTTCCTAATAAGGCAGTCTAGATCTGAAGAGCAAATTAAGGTCAATTCCTGAACAAAATTGAAGCGTGAGCTACTTTTTCTTTTTCAAGTAGTTTTACTTTCATTAATAGCCACGGTTCCTTAGTTTATGAATAATTCATGTGCATGAGTCTCCACAAGACTTGAGCCTGCAGGTTACAAACTTGTATTGAACACTGAGTGGCTTAAAAATACATTGGTAAAGAAGTGCAGAACAACTTTTATTTGGTGCTGAAGACAATTGCAATGAAACAATTAATTATTGTGAGTAAAGATGGTTAAACAAACCCCATCTACATAAGCAGAATGTAGTAAATATTTTCAATATATCTTCAACCTGCTGCATTGCATATTATGCCTTCATTTTATGCAGGAAAATTTTAAGAAGGGTATGGCTATTTTCATCCAAAGGAAAATACACACACATTAAGCAGTATATATCAGACAAAGGTTTTGGCAGAAGAAGGATGACTCCAATTTAAAATCTTATTTATTTTCTCATTATATCCACTAATGTGTTCTCTACACATCTGAGCAAGGTGAGCCACAATTTTGGAGGCTTTGTTCTCATGATGTTTTTTCAGTGGTGGCTATTCCTGGTGATTTCCAGCACCTCGGTGAAAAATGGAGAGCAGTGTCAGCCTTCAGGACCCTGATCCCTACTCCCAACAACTGAAGTCTGTTGGCATCATTCAGGTTATTGCACAGCTTGACAGAACATGCATGAGGACTCTCACCTGGAAAAAGCATCCAAGGAGGTCCTGTCTTTTTTCTGTCCAAAGTTCTCCTCAAAGTGAAAGAGGCAGCTTGCAAGACTGATGACCTCTTCCAGTTTCCTTAGCAGTCAGTCCACAGTCATTCCCCTCTGCTTGTAGGGTTTTCCCACCCATTGTTCTTCCATCTGCTGCACACAGCAGGGATCATGGAAGCAGGCGCCCAGCAGGAGAGCACAGCATGGAGGCAGAGGTCAGGCAGGGAATGGAAAAAAATAATGACAAAGTGAAGAATAATGAAGAGGGTTACATGTCAGGAAAGAAGAAGCAGAGACTGTAGGAAGGTGGGAAGGGAAAGTCCCAGCACTTGTGGGAAGCCTGTGAAGTTCCATCTGTCTATCCATGGACATGCTGTAAAGGAGGCTGAAATGGCATCTCCTCCACATTGTGACTGCTACAGATTTCAGTCATTAATCTATGAGGCCCCTGCATCAAGTAATTTTTGTTCCATCTTGTCCCTTGTTCATTGGGTTTGTTTTGAATAACTGACATGTGACAGACTCATCACCTGCCAAACCTCTCCAGGAAGAGCTGAATGAGTGTTTTTCTGGGGTTAATTTAATCTACATACCATATCTGTTACATATTTAGTACTGCACAACAGGATGTGTGTTTTGGAATTAGAGTGAGTGAAAGAGGTCAACTACACTTAGCCATGACAGGTTGCAGTAGATATAATCCAGTCCTTTGCACTCAAGAGTTTGTGTTTTTGAAAGGCAGCCGCACTCAGAACAGCACTGTGAAATTTCCAGAAAAGAAAAAAAGCCAGCCCAAAGACAGGTTGTTTCTGTCAGCTTACTGAACTTGGGACTATCAATACACGTTCAAACAGCATTGCATGAAGCAATGCAGCTCCTTGGGTGAGAAGGCTGTGGCATGGTGGAGGGGAAAGCAGGATGGAAATTGTTTGTAGTCTCACCTCAACAACCTTTTGTAACTGAGTCCTCCCCCTGAATAAGGGGTTGGGGAACACTGCGCCCACCAGCTGCAAAACCCCTGCCCCAGTGGCCCCAACCAAGGGACCTCTGGCCTCTTGCTCCATAATTTCTGCTGAAACCATTAGTTTTATCTCTTGTATCTATCCTCTTTGTCTTGGTAGCACAGTAACTATATCCCATTCTGTGCATCTTATGCCACAAGTTGAAATTTGTCTCCTGCCAGTTGGTGCTGTTTCAGTTGTTCACCTGGCAATGTCTAAAAGCTCCCTTTGCCCTTGTGAACTGCTCCATTAAACAGTTGTCCCTGGACAGTAAGGGCAGGCTTTAATGGCATTTGGATGCTTTCTGCTCTGAGTGGCGGGTAGGACATGGATATATCTGACAAATGATCAGGAGGGGTAGGAGGGATCTGTCTGTGCTGGACCTCATTAACAACATGAAGTAAAGAACTCTGCTGCCTGTTTACCATCAGGTTTAAAAGGTCAGGCTAGGGATGGTGTCTATGGAGGGGTTCAGAGACTTGAGGAAATTGTCACCAAATGGTAAGCATTGTTTTCCAGCACCCATAGTTTAATTTGCAGAGCAGGTATCAATATATTCCTCCCCTTTGCTGGATGCTTTGCTGACCTCTCTCCTCCCTCTGCATGTTACATAGACACACAGGGGAAATGGGGTGTGTGAGTGCATGGCTCATCAGGGTGATATTGGGAGACTGTGTCCACCACAGGTATTTTATTTACTCTGACCTCGAGTAAATTGCATAGCTTTCTTCATCCAGTGCTTCCCCTTTTAAACAGTACTTTATGTCTGCCCAGCATATTGAAGCAATGTACCAAGATACCTGAACTACCTTCTAACATCTGAGACAGAGATTGTATTAATCCAAGTGAAGTATGGCATTTATATGGCTCAGTATTTCTTGGCTAGGTCTTTGATACGTGACACAACACTGAGCCATATAAATGCTCCTTGTTACCAGTGTTTTAACCTTTTTCGCTTTGGAACCCCTGAAATATTTCAGAAAAGGTACAGACAGCTTCACAAATGTCCCAGATGTAGGTTTTGTATATGTGAATGTCCCTTCCTTAGCCATCACCCCCTTCAGTTCACACACAGGTCAAACCCTCCTGCAGTAAGTACATTATAACAGGCAATCTCTTTTTTTTTCGCTTTTGTTTTTTTTCAATGAGTAGACCATACATGATATTGAGGCTGTAAACAGCTTAGCACAGGCAGAGAGAGGGAAAAAAATACAACAGGGGAGGTCTAGGTAATGTTATTCATTTGAGGAGTCCATGGTGAGCCTGCCCAGCCACCTGCCCAGTGCTGTGTGCCCACACTAAGCAGTGCAAGGCTGGCTCAGGGCTGTGCCCTCACAGTGCTGCCATGCAGGCACAGACACGGCCACAGTGCTTGTGTGCTTCTCCCCACACAATTTAGTGTCCCCAAGACACTAAATTGGATCACTACATGAATCCTGGATTATACTGTCCATCTTTCGCTCTCCTGTCTGGAAGCATGTTTTCACTCAAATGCCACGTAAAGACTTTTTCTTCTTTTTATCTTCTGCTTGATCTTTGTGTTGATGGGTCTGTTGCTTCTAATTCCAGTGACACTCAGAGTTGTGCAAGTGCTTTGCAAACATGCAAGAAGATGAGTCTCTGCTTGAATGAGATTATGATCTTTGAAGGCAACAGCAAACACTGAGCATGTGGACAACTCCTGATAGCACGTCTGAGAAAAGCTGGCTGAAAAACAACATTGTTAGGAGCAAAGTCTTAAAATTCCAAACATTTAAAAGCAAATTAAATTTTCCAATTTTTCTTAAATTATCATTTATTGTGTTTATTATTCTTTGTTCTTTCCTGTGAAGATGTTTTCATAGTGTCACATTGTCTTTTCAATTGATTTATCAGAGACTGAGATTTTAGCAGGTAAACATTTTAGTAGCTATTTTGGTAACACTATGTCAAAATATTGGATGAAAAACAATTAAGCAGCTCAACACTTTCACAAAATAAGAAAAATAGTATTATTATCATTGTGTTGAAAGGAATTTTGTTTTGTGAAAAAGCACCTTTTGCCAAAGTCATTTATTGAGAAAAAGCCAACTGTCTTTTGTGGCTCATGTGTCTCAGAGAGCCTTCAACCTGTGCAGTGCAGAGCCTGGCCCTGAGATGTGAGGGCCAATTTCCACACTGTGACTTGAGTTGCTGCCAGGCACCTGCTTGTACATTGCTCAGTGTTGGTGAGGTGAGTCCACCCCAACCCAAGGCAGAGAGACCTCTCCTATTATGCCCAAATCCTGGCTTTTCTTCCCTGGTGTGTAGTCTGTGACATAGAACACAGTTTATTCATGTGCATCTCTTTATTTCCAGCAGGGAATTTACAGAGCAACCATATATTTCCTCATTGGAACTAAAGGCTCTGCCCAGCAAATTAAAACAGGTTTGGAAACTGGTCGTTGGCCTGGAGGTTTGGAAGCAGCTCAGGCACTCTACACAGCGCTTGACCTGCATCTCCTCAGCACCTCATCTTGGGCCCCTGTACCATCATTATTATACTCTGGAAAGTTGGGGTATTTTCAGCTCAAAGTGTCTGACGGTTTTATCAGCTAAATTTTTTCCTGTGGCAGGAGTGTGGTGGTTAGTTTGCCATGCCTACAGTGTAGTGTGCTGGCATGTGGAGGCATTCATGGGTGCAAATCCCAGCTTAAGTTGGAGGACAGAGCAGAGGGAGCCAGCCTGATGCAATCACACTCATCCTGTCTGCTGGGAACTGGTCTTTGCATGTGGCCTCTCCCAAACCTTGCTCAAGCAGGATTTGGGAAAATTTTATCAGGAATACACCAAAACCCCGTATTAACCATTCACCATTCACATCCAAACACTGGGTAATTGGAGGGCCACTGCTCAAACCTGCCTCTGGCCTTGTGAGCTGTTGGTGTGGACCCTCTGATGCCTGTGTTGAGGAGCAGGATGGGACTGCCCTTGGCACCATGTGTTGGCATGGGTAAGGAAACTCAAAATGTCTTTCAATTGTTATTCATCTAATTCTTTTTTAATTTCATTTTGGTTTGTTGAGCTGTTGTTATCCATTGAATCTCATGTTTGTCTTTCAAAATTGCCAATATTCTTCATTCTGAGCCTTCCCGAGTGCTCAATTCTTTGCAAGCACAGTTAGCCTGCAGGCAACCTTTCCTCCTTGCTACTCTCTTATCTTTAAGAAGATTATCAGTTGGCTAATGATTTTATTTTTGTATTCCTCTCTAGACATTTTTTTCTTCTACTCTTCGACACTGGGAAAGTGCTGAAGGGTAAACTTGCTACCCTAACTTTGTAACACATTAGAAAATGAATGGAGAATATGAACAGTGAGTACCCTTCTGATAGAGAGAAAATGGACCTGTCCCTAACAAGCCCTTGTCAATAGCCTTTCCTTCCTTTTACCTGTCCCTCTGGAAGCAGGGTGCTCTTTCTATGGGGCATTTTCCTTGCCCACACCAGCCCCTTGCATGGTCTAGCACTGCTATACCTTGCTGTAGCTGTGATGGATTTACATTCACTGATGCTCTGCCTCATTGCTCAGGACAGAGGATAACTAGGCAGTGTTTCTCATGCACCATTTAGAAGATTTAAACATTTAGAAGTTTACATTAGCCTTCTTTTGATGAATTCCTCATCTGCATTCCAGAAAAGAGCCTCATTATCTTAGGACAGAAGCACTATTTACCTACCATTTATTTCTCAATATTTTGCTCTCTCCAAAGAGCACACTAATGCTTCCCACAGCATGAGCTGCCACCAATGCTGCCCTGGTGAGCTGACAAATCTCAGTGACCCTGCTGCAGGGGGGACAGGGGCTTTGGAGGGTAAATGAGGCCAGTTTTAGAGGATAATGTGGCATTTGGTGGCACTTAGCCATAATGCACCAGAGCAAAGGAGGCTTTTTAAAAAAAAAACAAAACAGATTGAATAAATAAGAAATTATTAAAAAATCCTTAACCAACACACTTGTTGTTATGAAACCTAAGATCAGTGTAATCCTTAAAAGGTTTTTAATTTCTGTTTAGAAGCACCTGCCCCCTCTCATGGCACTGAAAGGTAATTTTCCCTTGAAGACAGATTCCAGTTTTCCTGTATCAGTGACAGTCTAACGCTGTATCTACATCTAGTGGATTTCCCACGACATTGCCACTGGCTTCAGCATGGGTACTGGGAGTGTGCATCTTTGCCCAGGAGAGTGAGGTGCCCTGGCTATGCCTGCCTGGGAATGCCCTGGACACACCAGCCTTTTTCCAGCCCATCAGCACCAACCAAGTCTGATAAATCTGTAGCTATTCACATGTACAAACTCTAACTCAAATAAATAGGTGTG
Organism: Vireo altiloquus; assembly: GCA_013396875.1. NCBI lineage: Eukaryota > Metazoa > Chordata > Aves > Passeriformes > Vireonidae > Vireo > Vireo altiloquus. Next base: position 259,879 of record VZRF01006710.1, read on the forward strand.
GGTGTCTCTGTGCAGAATAGCACCACAGGAGTTCACCTGAGCCTATGCAGTTATGCTGGTGACTTGCATTTGGTTTTCTTACTTGTTATCAGTATTGGTACAGTTAATTAGCTCAGTATCACCTCTGTGGTGCAGTTAATATCCTCAGTGCCTTTATATGTGCACAGCAGAAAAGAGGAAAAGACAGAAGGAGACAGAGGCAGAGCAGCTCAGCTTAATTCTTCTATCTTGTTTTTCAGAGAACATTACCATTAAACACCATTAGAAGATCTGTGTCCCACTCCTCATCTCTACCCTACTTTGAGATACATAATTCTGGACATTTCTTGTTCCCCTTCTCACCTCTGTTTTCCACCCTACCCCAGTGCAGCTTAGCTACTTCTTCCGTGGCTCTCTGGGGCTGGTGCATCACAATGGTGTATCACAAGCTGGAGGGCTTCAATCATGAACAGATAATTGTTCCTCAAGGTAAATTGTTGTTTGGATAATTGTTCCTGGAGGTGAATGCACTACACAGCCACTACACGGAATAGGGGCTGCTCTGACCGTGCCGCAGACCTGTGGAAGGGGCAGAAACCCCTTGTGCCAGCAAAGGCTGGCTCCATCCCTGCAGTGCAATGACTTTCTTCTCCTGTATCGCCTTCCTCACTGTCTGTGCTCCCTGCTTGACCCTCCTGCTTTCCATGCCAACCAGATGCATGTGGCTGGCTTCACTCCATCCCTCTCCATGGTTCAGGAGAGGACCCTCATACTTGCCCCCCACTGCTGCAGGGTAGGTATGGTGCTGCAGCCCTGGAGCAGCTTATCTCCCAAACACCAACACTGCCATTCCAAAGCCAGGGATGAGCTGCAGGTCCTGCAGCACTCTAACTGCCCTGTCCAAGGTGTTCATCAGCATGGCCCAACTGCTTGCCAGAGCTGCAGTAGATGTCTTTGCCCGTCTGGGTGGTGGCACAGGCTCTGCAGGGTGTGAAGCCCCTCTTTCTTGAGGGTCCTTCAGCAGTCAGGGCAGGCTTTACTAGAAGCAAAGCTGAAGGAAGAGATCCCAGACACAATCACCTGGCTGAGCAATTTTTGTATCGTTGTCAAATCCACATGTTCAAACAGTAGGAGACAGACTCTCAAAATCATGAAGCTGCACAACCCTGGGATTTTTTTAAAAAGTCCTTAGTGCCTTTCTTTTTAGTTCCTGTGCATGTTCAGAAGAGGTTTTCAAGGGTTTAACTGCAGCCGCCAGCCAAGATTTGGCTGTTTAATTCAAATTGCATTTAAACTGTCCTTGCTTAATGAGGTAATTCTCCTCCAAAGTTAAAAGCCAAGCTCCCTGTATAGGTGATCAAGAAAGAGGCTGGGGCTTCTGAATGCTGCTGAAGTTGGTCCTATAAAAAATATTACCCCTCTCCAAAGTCTTGCTTTTCTTTGTGTGAGGCTCAAAAGAAAGACACACAAGAACTCCCAGTGGGGGTCTAAGTACCTCCTTCTCTGTATTGACTATATGGAAAATCCAGGTGCTGCCTGTAGAGGAAATGGATTTTTTAAATGTTCATCTGCCGGAATTAGGCTAGTAAGGAAATACTTGAAGATTCAACATAAACCTGTAGAGTAAAAGAAGCTAGTAGATTCAGCAGCTGCAGATAATTGCTAAAGAATCTAATATTAAAGATAGCCAGAAAATGTAAATTGCATTCTATGTTTATTCATAATTTAAGTGTCAAAATTATATGATGGGAAGTAAAGTGTATAAGACACCTAAATATGATACAAAATTAAAAACTAAATCTGAATAATGAAGTTTTAAAAATGTGAAAATATTGTATTTGAAATGAGAAGAAATGCGTTTCTTAGGCCTTCTTTATCTGAGAATAAATACTCTAAATTAACTGGGACCCACAAAACTTTCTCCTTGGAACAAGGTCATTTTAAAATAGAAAATTGTTTTATTAAAAAAGAAGACCAAGTGTAATTGGTACCAATAAATAAAAAATCCTACTGCTATTATGAGGCACAAACAGAAGAAACTCATTAAATACAAAATAGCTTCAATAAAAGGAGCACTGAAGCAACTGCACTTATCTCCACCAAGGTCTCATTTTTCCCCTCACAATTTCTGCAAGATAGATGTGGAACAGATGCATTCAGAAAACAGAGAAAATTATTGAGATGATCCTTAACCAAATCCAAGGAGAACTACCATCTAGCTCATTCACTATGGACAAAATAATGTGTTTACCATAAGCCCATTTGAGTGTAAAGAATTGTGTAAGTTCTCCAAAAGAAGAGTCCCTTATCAGTTCATCCTCTAAGAGATCAAAAGAACCCTCAGTAACCAATGAAACAAGTAAGCAACTATTCAAAACAAACATGAGTCAGCCTCAAATACTGATCATAGGGGGAAAAAAAGAGTCAGGTGTTGTTTTTCATGTGCTCCTCCCCCTTTCGCTACCCAGCCCCACTCCAAACACGTGTTTGGCTGTAAATCTCTAACTGTATGCTTTTGTTCATAGATCATGTTTGTACGGAGTTGAAAGAGTTTTGAGGAAGTTCTTTGTCAATCAGTGTTATTAATGACATAGCTGTAAATCTCACTGTCATCATATTGACTGAGTAAATAGGTACTTTATGACCTAAAGGAATATTTTCCCAGTGAGGAAACTGGTTTGAAAAAAATTGCCTAATCTTTGTTCCGTTATACCTCAAAGTCATGCATGCAACTGGGCGCTCATTCAAAGATGAACTCAGACTGTCTGTATCTCACAGGATCAATAATGTGCAGATTTTCTAGATGTATCACTTAGCCTGAATTCTGACAAATTGTTCAAAATTGATGTTTTTGTTAATGTAAGTGGAAATAAAAGAAAGTTTTGTATTTTTCCTATAATACCTCTCTTTACAATTTTTATTTTGCATGTCTGTGCTTCCAAGTAACTCTAAGGCTTGCCTCAGTTTCCTTCTCTGTAGAGCCAACCTCCACATCATTGCTGGTGTGACAATTTGCTCATTTAAAGCCAGCTATGAACCATGCTTATGTGAATGGTATCCCTGCCCCTGTCTAAACAGTAGCTGTGGCGGGATGGGCACAGGCAGCAGAAGGAGTTTGTATTGGCAGCCAGGTCGAGAGTTCAACAGCTTCTCCCCTCGAGTCTCAGAGCCAGGCTGTCCCAAGGCACAGTCAGGCCAAGATACAGCAGAGGGAAGCCTTTGCTCTCTGCCCCTGGTGAGATCATTCCCCTTTCCCTGCTGCTCTGGTCCTTCACAGTTGTCTCTCTCACCCCACTGAGGCCCAGGCTGCTGCTCCATGCTCAGTGTGGTGCCTGCATCTCGGAACATCCTCACGCCTGTGCCGTCACCAAGGGCTGGGGCTGCGCCTGGAGCTGCACTGACAGCACAGAGACACTGCCGTGCTGACACCAGCCAGGCCCTCTGATAAGATTTTTGGTGGAATCCAGGGCATTAGCTTAAAGTTGTGGAGTCTTAAACAGTTCCTGATCTAGTCCTTGACTGGGCTGAGACCAGAGGAGCTGTTCACTCTGTGGTTTGTCAGCACAGAGCAGAGGAAAGCGGTCCCTGGGGTGGTACCTGCAAGGAGTCCTCAGCCAAGTGGCTGTCCCTGCTCTCATGCATTACCTCTTACTCACCAACAAGCCCCACAAGCTGGAATGCTCCTGGCATCCTTCCATCCCTGTGCCATTCTTATTTATTTGCTACTGGAGGCACCAGGCCTGCAACAGGTAATGGAGGTGTCCAGGACACTGAACAGGTGCCTGGTGACCTTGTGTTGAGATCAGCTGAATAAAGAAAGCCATCTTACCTTTTTTACAGAACCACACAACAATTTAAGGTGCACAGGTATCACTTCAGCCCATCTGTTCCAATCCTTACAGAACTCAAAGCCAGATCCACCTTTGAAATGAGACCATGTCACTCGGGGCCACATGTAGTCAAGTTCTGAGTATTTCCAAGAATGGAGATCCTACCAGAGATTTCAACAGGTTTTATGGGTTTTATTCCTGATGAGAAATCATCCACAAGTTAATTTGTGCCCTTGGATCTCACATAAGCAGCTCTGAGCTCTTGGGAAATTTCTTGCAGTAGACCTGGGAGCATGCTTTTCCTTCCTGGAAGCCAGCTGGACCTGCAAGATGCAGGTTTGCTCCACTGTGTTTCTCAGCTAGGCTGCCTCTCTTCCCTCTCCTCCCCTTAGCTCTGCCCTCTTTTAGTGAACTTCAGCAGGAAGCTGTCCAGCAACAGAAGTTATTCTTTTCTGGTTTTGGAAAGTATCTGGTACATCTGAAGTGCCACCAGAAGCATAATGAATATTAGCTGTGTCTCTGAGAAGAGATTGTTTTACCCATGGATCTTACACAAGCAACACCATGACCCTGCTATTGCCTTAACAATGACAGATCTATTACTGAGGGCCAGATTCAATAAAATCCATTTGAGTTATCCTGAAATCAATTTTTTAGGTCTTTTGTGGCCTTGCATGGGACCGAAATGATTTTTTTTTTATTGAGTTGAAATGCACCATGTTCTCTGAAAAGTAATTAAGGTATTATGCAATGTTCGTTGGTATTCCAAAACTTACACAGGATGTTTTATAATGCAATGTTTTATGTAATGAAATGACATAATAGAGTAAATCATTTTGATACTTTTTTTAATCCTACATATGAATAAATGACAGATACTAACAAATTGATTGCATTTATTACAAAAGCATAATCTCTTTTGTATACATGTACTATCTGTGTAACTTATTTATTTGTTTTTTAATTCTGGAGATATATGTTAGAGAAGTCTTCGTATTAAAGATAGACTGTATCCTGGGCAAGCTTCCTGTGTGTGCATGATAGCCTGTTATCATTTCAGAGAGAATCAAGCACATCTTTTAAATAGACTGTGGAATAAGTTTTAATACATAAAAAACATCTTATAAAATATTCTATTTTGACAAAGGTGAAAAAAGTGTATTCTACTACTTTTTAAATATAAAATTATTATTCACAATAAAAAGTTATCTGGTTTTCTTAAACTAGTACTATATTGATATCAAATTCTGATTATTTCAATTTCCTGGTAAATTGTAAGACTGGATTGTTGACCAACAGAAGGATGTTGACCTTGACAGAAGGCAAGATCTGAAAGCATCATGGTATAAGTCCCAGGATGGGGGGAGGAGAGGCGTATGACCTTAAAGAGACAACTTACCAACGAGATGAAGAAATAATGTTTTGATTTTTAAAAAGTGTGCAGCCTTTGCCAGACAAAATCTCTGTTTTTAAATTCTTCCAGTGAAACGTTATTCAATCAGAAAAAAAAAATCACCATCTCCATCGGCACAGGGCTCAGGACTTGTTTCCTAGTTACTTGGGCCATCCGTAGTTTTGAGATAATTAACCACAGCTTTCTTCCAGAAGAAATAAGAGGAAGTTTATTACCTATCAACAACCTAGTTTCTTCCTTCTGTCTCCCACATGTTAGGCTGGCAGAGACTTCCCAACCTCAAATTGCTAAAGTGTGTTGGGAGCCAGTCTATGATATGATGTTTATGAAATAAATCCAGATTTTTGGTTTTTACCAAAACAACTATGATTTTTTTATCAAAAGAGAGACATTTCCAGAATTATTGTGCTGTCTGAAGACCACCTGATCCTAAAAACCTGCCTTAAGGGCCAAACTTGCAATTCCTCATCTAACAGAAATGCAGCTAAGATCAAAAAGGGGTTTTGTGGTTTAGGGGCACATGATGGGTAGAGCCCTGGAGCAAAAGCAGTAAATGTTTGTATTAATTACATTGATAGTGAGTAAAATAAAATGTTTTTTGTAAAAGAAATTAAGCTCACAAACTCTAGCAGTTATTCAGGACTATTTTGGAGGTCTTATATACAGTTAAAGCAGTTTCTCGACAAAGTAAGCAGTAGTAACCTCAGGCATTTATTTTTATTTCACAGCTCCCTAACTCAGTAAATCTCCTAAAAATTATAAGGTAACAAAACTCTGGAAAGAGTATATTTTTATTTCAATGGACAAAAGCATCAATATTACTTTACGCTGACAAATACTACAAAAATTCAAATTATACCTTCATTGCTCAATTCCAAAAATCCAGTAGTTTGACTATTGCACTGTGAAGATTTTTGTGGACATCATCACTTGATTTAAACTTTTTAAATTTAAACTATGAACTGTCAAAGGCAAAGCTAAAAATAAATGTTGCGTATGTTTCGTCTCACAAGGGTGAGCAACTAATAGAAGAACAAAAGGTTATTGAGTAAATATAGATTTTTGGATGGAGAGAGTGGGTATAAAGGTTCAAGATTTTTTTAGTGCTTTTATGACAGACTGACACAAACATTAAGAAAGTTTGACCTATTGTGTATCCAAACCACAACAAAAAGTGATTTATGGCTTATTTAAACTTGTGATACTGAGGTGGAAGACATTCATCTCATTCTATGGATGCTTAGAATAAATCAAAACTGATTTGTGGATAGGACATTAAACTTGTTTTGTATAAAATTGAAGTTAAAAAAATATACCTGTGTTTTCTCAGACTACTCTCCCTAGTAAAAAAATAACTGGTAGGCTGGTTAAAGAAAGTGAAGGTCTTCCTTCTCCTGCATTGCAAACGTGAACAGCTGCTTGGCTTGAAATGTTTCCCTAAATATGAATAATGGCTCTGGATGAAGGGGTCAAAGTATGAAATAATCATCAGCATAGCACAGCCAAACTTTTGGCAGTGAATTATCCAAATCCTATTTAAACACATTTTCAGAAGATCTGATATTCCTTTTGTAGCAACAGTGAGAAGGGTGAAGCCAAGGGGAAAGAGAACAGAATTTAATAGAAAAATTATGAAACTGTGGTTACAAGAACTCAGCTCAGACTATAGTTTCCTATAATATACTTTCCTTAGATGCTGAGGAAGTATCTTATCAAAACCAAGGGAAATAGCTGAAGGTGCTTCATGCATATCACAAATAACAATTTGTAACAATCAAAATAGTAAAAAAAAAAGAATTTTTATATTGAAATTTGATCTGCTTTTCTCGAGGATTCTGAAGTGTGTAGAACTTTACTGATATCAGACCTTCACCTGCAGTAACTCTTACCTTCATGTATTGCTGTCATATAGTCTGGGGTTTAACATAGTAAGAACTTGAAGCAGACCCTGAAGTTATTTGTTAGTAGAGATATGTGTGAAAAACCACAGTCTCTCACATTTATGAAAGTTCAAGCACTTCCTCAAAGCAGGTCATTAGTGGATGGAATTTTGTGGAATTCACTAATCTTTGCCATTTAGCCCATCCAACAGCATTCAAGGTTTCATTTATTTTACTTTTATATTTTTCTTTTTCAGGATAGTAAGACTTAAAATAGCCAAACCCAGTGTTTCTATTTGGACATCCACAATTAGCACACACTTGAAGGCACAGGATTTGGTCTTTAATTGGACTGGTTTGAAAATGATGCAAAATTAAATGTCAGCATTGGCTTTAGTTCACAAAGACTATACTCTGAAAACTGAAAGTTTCCATTCTGCTTCTTTCAGAGATTCTTTCACCTTGGTAATGGATAATGCTTAAGAAAAAGTATTTGCTAGGAAAAAGGAGAGATTTTTCTTTTAATTTTTTTCTCTTTGGGGACATGAAAATGACACTTCAGTCAATTCAGAAAAGAAATCTTAAGGCTTCTAATCTCTCTCAGTAAGTGTAGTCCTGCTGAATTACTGCCTCTCATATAACTTCTGTGTTTGCTTAGCACCCATAGATTTCCAGGTATTGTCCTCTGCCCGATTTCAATGTTCAGTAAAGCGGAGAAGGTATCTTGGTTTCAATCCAGCATAAATCCGTGGTTAGTTTTATGAGGCTGTCTCAGGCAGTACACAAGAGGCAAATATAACTCCAGCATGTATCAGGACTCTGGAATGAACAGAGCCTCAGAGGGCTCAGAGCTGTTTGGAAGACTTTGAGATTGCTTTTTCTATCATTGTAGTATTGTCAAACTCTCAGTTTTGCTTTAAATCCTGGACTAAAATGTTTGATTTGTACTTGACTTTGCGTTAATAAATATTTTGGATCTGACTCTTGAAGTAAAAAAAAAATTATAACTTTCTACCCTATAGGGACAAAAAGGATGGACCCTTGTCAGGAAAACAAATGGGGGTTGTTTCAGCTGAATTATTATCAAATCTCTTTATCAGATTTTACCTTTTTTTGCTTTGCTACAGCACCAGGGCTTTGCCTTTCTGCAGGGAGGCCAGTGGGTGCAAGAGGGTCCTGCCTTAGTGCCAAGGTCTTCCAAAGCACAGGAAGTGATTTGAGAGGAATGGGGGAGAAGGAGGGGTTATGAAGAGTACCATGATTACAGCATCCTGGCTGTCTCTTATGGAAAAGCTGAAGGCAGAAAGGATAGAGGGAGGCACTTTGGTCTCTAGCAAGCACAGGCTGTCTTTGATGGCTGGATATGGTCTTAGTTTTTGTTTTTATTTTTTTTTAAAAAAACCTCTTTCTACAATGTCAAATGTGTATCCCATTTGGCAGTGTGGTGTGAGGAATGAGCCACTGCTCTGTGACATTAGAGGCTGTCAAATTCTACTGTCAAATAGTGAGAGCGGTATTTGCACTGATGCACACAAGGGGAATACTCTGTGGAGGACCAAAAAATTGTGCTGAATCCAAAATTGTAATTTTGAGGAAGCATCCCATCTTCCTGCAGGGATAGGAAAGTAATGTGTGTAAGGTGACACAGCTTTTTAGCCCTTGTTTTCATGCAGCTTAAACTCAGAATAGACTATTCAATGTGATCGTTTATTTATTATGACTCATTGAATTGCATACAAATATATATAGAGAGAGAGAGAGCTCTATGAATAAGGAAGTATATTTCCATTCTCATAGCCTCTGAGGAACAGGAAATGAAATAAGAAACAAATAAGAAAAGGAAAGATAGCCCCCACAGATATCTGCAGTCCCTGCACTGTCGGGGAGCTGATCACATTGCTCAGACGTTGAAGAGCCTTTATTGTGAGTGAGGTAAGATTGTGCCTTGCCTTGATCATCTCATGTCTGAAATGACAATCCAAACATTCTCTGAAAGAATGCTTTCTGCCACAGTCTTCCAAACTGTAGATATTCTTGATATTACCTTGCACCAAACTGTATTGAAATACATTTTGTGGAACTTGAAATACTTGACTCTAGAATTTCAAGTGCTATACACCAGAAATTTATTCATACTATTTACTAGTTTGCCAATATTTTTTATAATTTGCAAATACACTAACAGTGATTTTATGTCATCTCAGTCATATGAACAGCTTTAAATAAAGAACTGATTACCTGTTAGCAACTGTCTGGCTATTGGACACATCTTCATCCATAATTTCCTGAGATGTGCCACTGCAGAAAAAATGCTTTTAGTTTTAATGATGTATGTTCTGTAATGCAAACATTTTGATTAAAGTACTATGCTGCAGTAAAACTGTGTAAAAATACTATTCTGTAGAAGAAAATTATATTGCAAAAATTAGTTGTTTTCTCTTTAACAACTGCCAAAATATAAGGTCCTTTCATTGATTTTGTCTTCTATGAATCCATGTTGGTTGTCCTGAGTTATATTTTCAGTTTTAATTGTTTGTTGATAGAATCCAAAGTGACAAATTTCATTCTTTGACCTGCAGTGGCAATACTCCATTCTTTTTGAATACCTTCAGATTTTCAAATTTTCTCAAATCAGGCTTCAGGGCTTCAGAGATTCCCCTGAAGATGCTAGGAGAAGAAAAGGGGCCGATTAATTTCCATAAGCTTCCAAAACTCAACTGTATAAGACCCTGAGCAATCTGATTTAACTTTGAAGTTAGACTTGCTTGAGCAGAGGCTGGGTCCAGATGACTGCCAGAGATCCACTCTAACCTGGATTTTCCTATAAATCTATTTTCTATTTTCTATCCCAAATGTGGGTAAATAAATATCTCCCCGAGAGGGGGGATAAAGGAAATAATCATACAGCTGTGTCATATTGCAAGAAGTTACTCAGACAATCTTAAATCTGTAATCCATTAATTTTTGTGTGATCAACTTGGCATCTTGAGAATTTTCGTGCATTTTTTGTACAAGGTGTTTCTTGACTCTTCTGAGTGAATAATGAGAATTAATTAAAGCTGGTATGGAAGATTTCAGAGGGAGAAGAAAATCCCACAATGCTGACATCAACAAGACCTTTCATTTTTTCATCAGTTGGTGGAGCTAAAAAGGTTTCTAAGAATCTTTTGCTCAAAATTGGTATGTAATTGAATGTCACGACACTTGACAGGGACGCAATGGACTTAACACCTCTCCTTTGAGAGAAAGGGTAAGTGTAATAAACTGAGGGCAGCTTGAATAGCTGAGTTCCTCTCAGTTGGAGGAGCACATATGTACACAAAATTCATCAACAAAACAGAGCTTGCTGCAGAATGTCAGTGCTATAGGAACACCATCACCTTGGAGTAGTGAAGTAGAGAGGTGGTGATCCTGCCTTAGCTCCTCAGCTACAGTTTCCCTCAAGAATTAATTCAGAATTTCCATTTTATATTAAGTGCAATGAATCAGTTTCTCTGCAGCTGTATCTGAAAGAAGTACTGTGCCTTTTATTTTTAGATGCATTAAAATCAATTTATTGTGATTAGTGCTTCTAATTTTCTGAACTTCCTGCTTTCTGAGCAAACAACAATTAGTTTGCTAAGAATACCCGAGTGTAAGAGAGTGAAGTTCATGAAGCTCTGATGTAGAGTCAAGTTCTGCTCCCATTCATCTCACTCTATGCCCGTTTTTATATCCTGATTTCAAGACTGATTCCAGTCATGCACCTGTTTGACTCAAGCTGGAGGATTGGACGCAGCATTAACCTCTGAAACACTGTTTTTTAAACAAAAAGTGACTGAGTGGGATTTTGCATGCTCTGTAGAAACCTTCCAGCCATCAGTAATTTCTGTAGCAGAAATCCCCTCTGTCCCACTGAAATCTTCCCCGAGGAAATATATTTCCTCCTCAGGGGAGGAAATTTCATTTGGTGCATGTTGAAGTGCATATTGAAGTGGTTTACTTTTCTAAGCTAAACCATGTATGAATTTTCAGCACAACTATATTTAAAGGAATCACAGAATCCTATGTACCAAGTTGGAAGGTACCTAAAAGAATCATCAAAGGCCTGCTCCTGGTTATTGACTGATCAGTTCAATCTTTCCTGCTCTTGTTTACCTGTGACCCATAAAATGACGTACCAGAGTCACTTCAAGTCACCATTGATGGCCCCGAATGGACCCCTTGGGCTCCAGAAGCTGATGTTGCACTGCTGGGCACGTGGATCCCAGCCCAAGCAATGGGCTGTAAGATGCAAGTGAACTCATTGCAAGGTTGGTAATCATGCAGTGAGTTGTCAAAATAGGGTTTCTGTGCTTAAAAATATGCTGAGGGCTGAAGGTTATCCTGATAGGTCTGAGTTTATCCTAATCACAAGGCCCCTCACTGCTGCCTTGACCATTTTGTCTCATTAGCCAGGGATTTATCTGAGTCATGCTATTGTTTACAAGGCAAGATCAGCTTGCAAGACTGAAACTTTCCCTTCCACCCAGGAAGATGTCTGCATGCATATTCATTTTAACATTAGTTATCACCTTTTTTAATCTAACCAAATTCATTTTTCATTGTTTTACCTGACTAGGTTTTTAATGGCTCTTAAAAAATGATGTCTGGGTTTGCCGTCTATGTTCTCTCCCAATATCTATGTTAACAGTGGACAGAATGTACTAGGTAACAATAATGTTACTACTGTTACAAGCAGTTTCAATCTCCTCTTCCCTACCGGCACAAAGACTACAAAATATTGTTCCTGTTTTCCCAATCTCAGCTTGAAAAATGTGTTTCTTCCCAGTTATCTTTGCTGCCAAAATGAATTCTCAGCTTGAGCACTGCAACCTCAACAGTGCATTCTCTCCCATGTTCTGCATCTGAGATCTGAGTACCATCAAAGCCTTCATTCCCTGCACCTCTGACACTGTCTTCTGCCCTGAAACGTTGGTCTGGCTTCCAGACTCCACAGACCTCATTTCTTGTCATCTCAGGTCTTGCTCTACAGTGTTAAGCTTTCAGACATGATGCTATTCAGAGCAGAGATTGGGTTGGGAGCCAAACTAGCACTTAGGCAGCTTTCAGATACCTAAATTGCAAGATGTGAGTCACAAATCTCCCTTCCTCTCCCATCCTCCCCCTGTACTCAAAAGTCCCTGTTCCTGACAACACCCAAGATGACCGTGCAGCCTGCAGAGGACTCATTACTCTTCCACAGTTCTGCAAGTACCCCAAACCATCCCATCTCTGCAGCTGCACGTCTGTCTTTGGACCATCTCCCAGTGCAGATATTCTCCTATATGATTCCTTTGGCAGGCCCTACAATGACAGATTTAGGAACCCAGGGAAATACTTGGATGAAGGGGAGAGGTGATGTGTCCTCTTATTAATATCATTTGGTGCCTCACCATTTTTTCTCTCATAACCTCACTTTCAGTGGCAGTTTATGACCTGGCTGCCTCCCTCAAAGAGGGACCATAATGTTTTCCAACACCTGAAATGGCTCACATCAGCACCCACCACTTCCCAAGCTGTGTCCTAACCACAGCCCTAGATTAGGGAGACTTCTGCTGGCTCTCTCCTCCTTCCTGTGGAATTTGTGCTCCTCACTGGAAAAAGAAGAAATCATCTTCAACCCTGTTTTTTACACCACAGACAGATAGTTAGGGAACCCCCTCTGGAGGTCAGAGATGTGGGTTTGACCCTGCTTATTTGTCCTCCCCTCCTAGCAAAAAAGTGAGGGCAGAGATTGAAACTTTTATTCATTGGTTGTGGTTAAAACCATTAAACTACTAAATAAATATGGGGACCAATACTTTCCAGACTGCTGAACAGTCCCCAAACTCTACATCAGCGAGAGAGTCAATCCATATTTCCTTCAGGGATAAGATCTCACACCACCCAACTTGCTGTCACTTACCTACTTCCCCAAATCTACGCCTTCCTCCCAGTTTCAGCATTGACAATTTCTGCTTTGTTTCAGCTGATGTGATTTAGGGAGTGGAAAGGATGAATGGCTTTTATTTCACATTAAACTGCCATTTCACAAAGGGATATGGCTGGATTCCATTTCCATTATCTAGTTTGACCATTATCTGGCATTTCAGATGGAATTGATTCATTGAAATTATATTACCTCAGCACTCAGTGGTTACTCACTGCCTTCAATAGGGAATTGTTCAGCTAATCCATTGGGGCATCATTTAAAAGGGTTTTGTAGAGTACTCCTGCAAGTAAGGCAAGCAGCACTTGATCAGCATGGATAATGGCACAAAATGGAAGGCAAATTCTGGTAGAAAAGGGTTGAAAAATAACAATTTATTTGAGAGGATTATAAGAAACACACTGCAGTGTTCCTGAAACTCAACCTATTGATTCCCCTTTCTTTTAATCTGTCGTATTTTCCCTTTATCAGGCAAGTTGGAGGAGCAAAAGTGTGCTTCAGGTTCAGTTCATTCTTATTACTTCATTTATCTGTATTCTATAGAGTCCCACATAGAGAAGTTAATCTTTTATTTATCTGAAGAATAGTTTATACATATTATTCCATAACAGCTTTTTCTACCACTGTAATAGTGAAAGTTCTATCAGCAGTACCATTATGCTCAGATGAGTCCCATTTTTAAAAATGTAGCTGCAAAAATATGGTATCAGTTCAGACTTTATACTGAACTTAGCCATCAGAGGGCAATTGTTTTTTCTTAACACTATTTTTATGAAGGTGTTTGAGAAAGGACAAAATGAAACTCTGAGGAATTGCAGAAGTATTGTTGCAAAATAGGCTCTTCTACAGTAAGATAAAAACTGAGCAGAGGCATCTATAAATACCTAAAATGAGAACCAGCAGAAATGGGTCAGAGCATCTCATGCCTAGTCAGTGCAGAATGCTATTGAGCTAATTGAGAGCATCTAAATGCAGCTTTGCACACACTTAGGACATCTTTAAAATCACATTTGAGTCCTTTTCTATTTTCAAACTCTGTAATGAAGGTGAAATCTGTACATCCTAAAAGATTAATATTAATGGACATACCTTGCACAGGGAGTATCTGTCTTACTAAAATACATGGGTTGCCTTAAACATTTCTTGATCTTTTCAGATTAAGCTTTAGAGTGTTTGTGGGGGTTTTGTTGTTGTCTATTCAAACTTGAAACAGACCTAATCTTCTTATGTTCATTATAGAAATTAAAAATTTGATCACTGATACTAATCACAAGACTATAAAATCAACATGTAGTCTGGATGAGATTTTTGCCAATATCATCTCTTTGGTATTAGTAATATTAGGTTGATAACACAATTTGAAATCCTTTGTGCAACCCCTCACTTATCTTCTGTGGGCCATTTTGAATCGAATCAAGTGAGAAATGTTGCCCTAGGCTGACCAAAACTATTAGCTTAGCACTGAAGAAAAATGGTCCATGGTATGCAGGGACATCACAATGGCTCCTTTTTGGCCTTAAAATCTAAAGTACAATCAAAGAGTGTTTAAGGAAACACATGTAGTAAAACCTTGTATTGATCTGCAGTGAGAAAAGAGGAGAAAACTAAACCTTGAAGTTTTCAAAATTGCAAATTGGTGAATTATGCCAATTACTGTTAATAATAATTCATCTGGATTTCAGAAGAAAAATCATGGTTTTATAAGGAATAATTATAGAGTTGTGTGATTATAACCACTAAACCTGCATATTTATGAAGTAGAAGAGTTTACTTGTTATACATTAGTAAAAATAAAGTACTAAAAGTACTAAAATAAAGGCTCTTATTGTAAATGGAAAAGTTGCTCCTGGTTTCATTGATTTTCCCAGTTTCTCACTGAAACTGTTGTGAGATAACATGTCTCAAGACATGTGCACTGTAACTGCTGCAACTACAGCAGCTATGACTGAAGAGTAAATGTTCTCCAAAGCAATATTTAGCTACCAGGGGAGGCACTGAAAGGAATTCAGACCTCACTGAAGGTCAGCTGCACTGAAGAGGAGGGTGCCAGTGGTGAGGGCTGCAGCTCACTGGTGCTGACTGCACCTGGAATGGCTGCTGGTGGCCAAGGGCTGTAGGGCTTTAATTCTCAGCACCAAGTGATCTTAACTATCTTCCAAGCAGTTACCTGCCCCACTTTAAGTGGGAGGGGGAAGTTCTGCAGTGGGACAGTCTTTGGGGAGCAAAAGGTGGAGAAACTCTGCAAGGCAGGACAACTAGGGAGGGAGGCAGGTGGCCTGGGAAGGAGAGGTGTGAGCAGGGCTGAAAAGCTGCGGTTTAAGGGAATTCAGGTGTTGGATGCTGTTAGGCTAGGAGCTTGGGATTGGGCATGAATTTAGAGGTTTCTAGCACAATAGTGGAGGGAGCAAGGATAAAAGGTTTTAAGGGATCACTATGAGACAAGGTACTCCTAAGAAGGAATACTTATGGTAAGCAAAGGTATAAACCACCGAAGCATTTGTCTCCCTTGCCTCTAGCTCCCATCCTCTTTTTTCAGGTGTCTGGCATGTAGATGTCACATTTTTGAAAGCTTAAATACACTGGGCATAAGGGATAAACTGATTCTTAACTTTCAAAATATTTTGATGATATTCCTCTCAATTGACTCTTGGACATAATAGGCTCTTACAGACCTAGAAGAAAGATCAGGTTTTGGACTAAGGATAAGAAGAAATGCTTTTTGCAACTGTCAGAAGTATTCTCTGAAAATCAGGAGATTTTGTACTGTTTAACATGCTTAGAATCAGCCTGAAATAACAGCATTGTTAGTAAGGTGAAGCTTCGCAGTGGATAAGAAATAATTCAATGGGTGCAAAATTAAAACTGAATGCAGAATGCTACTGAAGGAGTTCACAATACTAGATGTCAAAATCATAGATGAAATTCAATGTCATTAAATGCAAAGGAGTTCACATGGGAAAAAGTATTCACAAATGTATATGCATAGTGATGGATTCTAAATGAGCTGGTGCTGCTCAGAAAATGAAGAATTGGAGCTGTTGTGGCTTGTTCTCCTGGGACATCAGCCCAGTCCTTAGCTTTGGTTGCAAAGACAAAATACTTATTTGGCTCTATTAGAAAAGACTGAAACAGAGAAGTTAATCATGTTGCTCCTCAACTTGGAATTCTTTATGCATTTCTTGTCATGCCTTCTCAGGAATAATATGGCAGAACTAGGCTCATCTACCTCCTGATGACCTTCACCCTTCATTTGTTCTGAACATTATAAATGTTCGAATACTTGAGAGACCATTGCTCCCCTTGTGCAGAAGGGGAAGCCACCCCACCTTGCCTCTTAGCTGAAGGCTCAGGCACATTCATGTTAAGGCAAACTCGCAGTCTGAAGCAGGTAAAGATAGAGGTGAAAAGTATGGTTTGTCTAGATGTGCCAGTTAGGTAAAGCAGCAATGACCTTGAGCTTAGTTCTTCCACAACCTGTCTTTTGCTCTGGTTAAAGGTGGTATACGTTATAATCTCTTTTTCACCTTTGGGGTCATCAAAGCTTTAGCAATGAGGTAGTTTAATTATCATGCAAGCATGAATCTCTTTTTCTGAGGCTGGCAGATGACTTGAAGCTGGCCACCATGATAACAGCATCTGAATTCCTTTTAAGTCATTACAGCACTATGCAGCTCTGGGTCTTGGTAGCCACTGTGCTATCGGGGAAGAGCGATCTCTTTTCTTCACACCACCCCAGACCCAGCACATTCCTCCCTCCTCTGAATATAAAATAGGCACCACATTCCCATAAAACTCGTCAAAACCAAGGAGCAGGACAGTTTCTGATAGGTCTAGGAGCTGTCTTAAAGCAAATAATTGACATAAGAACATCTGCAATGGAAGAAAGCCACATGAAAGGGACAATATATTTTTCTGTCCTTCAGCCTTAATTTTAGTTTTAGTAGTCACCTATCAAATGTGATTCCTATTCAAGTAGACTCCTGTCTATGTGGAAAAGTATCAATAAAACCCACAAAATATTTTTTAAGAACTTTAAAAAGTAAAACCAGAAAGTGTGAAGTATATTTAAAGTTCAGAATTTGAATGTCAGCATGAACCGCTCAGGCAGAACCGGACAGACTAAAATGAAAAATTTAGACTGGCATGTTCATAGCAGGCTAACTCCAACCCAGAAGCCCATAGGAAAATGTAAGACTGTGTTCTGTGGGTGAAATGAGAGTAGAGAAAAAATTCTGAATTACTCTTTCTGCTGTTCACTCTCAGGAGAACAAGGATAGGCTACAAATTACCCCCATAATAAATATGGTTTTTACAGGTGATTGACCATACTAAACAATTCATTAGGAAACAAGGTATGGTGAAAAGTTGTAGTATGGTTTTAGAAAGATTGTGAAGTCAGTATCAGTGAAATCAGATGTGATTTGGAAAGCCTATCTCCCTACTTTTACATGCAGTTAAAGAGGTAACAACTCTGGTAAGTTTATCTTAGGTTTCTTGATATATAATAGCTTTCTTGCACCTCAGCTATGGAAGTAATAGTATTAGACAAAAAAACCCCAAACCAACCCAACATTTATTAAAACCCAGAAATTTTTAAGACTCATGTTTTAGGAGAAAAAACCTAGAAAGTATGACCAAAGCACACTCTAAAAACAGAAGATAGTAAACAAACAAACTGCCACAGCCTCCTGATTAATAAAAGTCTACTAGTTATATTGAACATGTTATTTTTGATGGATCACTTGACTTTTGAAACTTTGGGGCTGACAAAAGTCCAAAAAGAAAATTTTTGGACAAAAACCAAGCTTACCTGCCTGACTGAGTAGCAGAAACCTCCGTCAGACCAGAACTAACTAATATAAAACTAATTTCTTACCTTGTACTGGATGCATGAATTGCATGGCAGAAAATGTATTGTGCACGTCAGAACATTGGTTAGGAAAAAGCTACTGACTGAATATCAGATTTCCTAACTGTGGCTTGGCCAAATATAATGTAAGTATCATCAGATCATGTCTGTATCAACAGAGACTACTCCACAGTACTAGAACACTGCCGTTTATGAAATCAGGTGAATGAACACAATTCATCCTTGGTCGAAATTCTTGGAGTAACATATAATTACAGCAGAGGTGATTTGGCTCCAGGAACATTAAATGACATAAAATGTAATTACTATGTTCAGGATATATTGTATGCAGCATATGCTTCCTATTTGATACGTGCTAAAGAAAATTTGCCTTCAAAGTACCAGCATTGAATGTAAACAAGACGTGAAAAGCTCTTGCACTGGCCAGTGCAGGATGAAAAATATTTCAAGAATTTCTGCAACAATATGTGTCTCTAACTCCTCTCTTGGCTCTAAGTTTTTACCTCTTCTCTTGTACCTACTGACCAGACATATTCTGGGTGACAGTAAAGCTCCCTTTGACAATTTTTGGTGGGACTTCTTAATACTAAAACCAGACATGTATTGAATAGTATATATTCAGGGTGGGGAAACTAGTCCTTGCTGACTAGGCTTACCAAAAATGTTTTCAGACCAAACAGTAACCACAAGTGTTTATCCAATAATAACGTGAAAAAAGAAAAGCATGTACTCACATGCCTTGCAAAATGAAATCATGGGGTGAAATTGGGCCCCAAGGCCACAGGGTTTTCCACCTTTGTTACACTTCAAATTTAGTTGGTATTTTGTATCACACGTATATTTTAGAAGATGGAGATTAGAAGTCTAAATGCCACTTTTGGTGTAATTTCAATAGTTATGAACCTTGTATGGGTACTCTCTGAATTTGCTATATATGCAGTCAATAAAATTCTACAGTGTGAGTGTAAAAACCACCTTTGTTTCCATATTTATATATCTCTCTTATTTGAAATTGTAGAAATATGAAACAGCTAAATGGAATATAATTTGTTCCTAGAAGCCAGTTCTGATAAGAAAGACACAATTTAGGTTACGGTATGGCCCCATATTCACTAGCTAGTACTCATTTAAAGAGGATGCTCTGGAAAAATACTGCATGTATTTTATTTTCTTCTAATCTTATTTTTTGTCTTAGTTTGGTTTTCTTCTGTCCTTTTATTGTCTGCAAGGCAGACTGTTGTTTGGCAGACATGAAATGGTATGGAACAAAGACACCAGCAATTATGGGGAAGAACAAACCATTCCATTTGCTTGCAAAGCAAAAAAATGCACCCCATAAAAAAAAAAAGGTAAAGTTTTTAAGCCAGCATCTACTTTACATATTACTGATCAAGTGTAAGTCAGTGGGAATTTTCTGCCTGGCACATGTGAAAACAGAAAAAGTAAAAAACAAAATGAAACTCTAGGGCACAATATATGTCATATAGCCATTCTAGCTGAAGCACAATATAGAATAAAAAGAGTTGCAGGTCCTGAGCAAGATTTAAATTTTTCGTCATCTAATTATTTGCTGCAATCAGTCTTGCATTACATGAATTCCAGGGACTGCACATAATCAGTGTGAATGTTCTACCTATAAACTCATAAAGACTTGAGCTGTTTTCCCCTGGAGATTTTGATGGGAACTGAGCAATTCTTAGGATGCCTCACCCCATGAAATATGCTAATGGAAAACTAAAAGGTGTTATCAGCTCCCCAAAGCCAAATAGAAAAATTCAATCAGTCTTGGCAATGCTCCAAGGTGGTCTCCTTTAAAATTAATCTGTGCCATCTTCAATCTCATTAGGAATTAGGGACACACAGATTCTTGTCAACATTAGTATCACAAAGGGAGAAGTAGCCTCTCCCCAAAAAGCAGAAGATATTACTGCAGCAGAAATATTTAAGGCCAAACTCTGCACTTAGTTACTCTTTGGTAAGTTTATTACAGATTCATGCTGATAAATGATATGTGGAAAATGGCTCATCTTGGTTAAATAACACTGGCCTGATTTTCAGGGCTGTGGAGTGATTTTCAGCTGTGGGCATTTAATACTTCAGCAAAGGAATGTCCCAGTTCTCCAAAGTATCCTTTCATTTAGAGTTGTATTTTTTTTTTCTTACATCATAAATTTTTTTCCCCAAAATTCTCTTTTCTTTTGAAGTTTGTTATATGGAAAAAATAAAGCTGCTTAATGAATTTTTTATTATGGTGTTGCCCTTTGCATGGTGAATTTGGGACTGAAAGACAAATCTAATCTGTCAGTGTAGCAATCAGGTGTAAAGGCAGTACATTGTTGTGTCTTTGATCCCAGATCATCAGCAGTCTCAAAGTGGCATGGCTGATTTTGCCTGTAAAAAGGTACTTTATATCTGAGGAAGTGTAGTCCAGCATCAAATGCGGTGCCTCGTGTGCGGCGAAGCTGCAGCACTGGCAGAGCCAGTGGAGGAAAAAAAAGAGGAAAGCAACAGTTGCAAGGGATAAGGTGTGGGGACTTGACTGGGTTTTGATTATTATTTTTAAATGATGGAATGTATATAACACTAGTTTTTGCACAGTGTTTTAAAGTGGTGATTTAGTAAGGCTTTAGTAATGTGATGTCAAATTGAAAAGAAAAGCAGCCACTATAGATGGAAGTGAACTGTAGTTAAGATCAATTCCCTTTGGACTGAAATATTTTCTCTTTAAATATAGAGGTGGTGTCCAGTTGTTATGAGATTTGCAGTGAAATTTACAATTATTTGATATCATTAAATCACAGAATCGTAATTACCAGACTTGGAATGCTCTGGAGGAGGTCATCTAGTCTGTTCACTTCTCCTCATGGATATTTCTGCCAAGCCACCCCTAATCATGCAGGCTTCACAAACCTCCACGTGATCAGTGCTTCACTACTGTGATGATTAGAAAAATAAATTCCTAATGCTAAATGTAATTTTTTCTTGCTGCCTCTTCAGCACATCATAGAATCATAAACTCGTAGAATGGTTTGGGTTGGAAGGGACCTTAAAGACCATCTAGCTCCAACCCCTCTGCCACGGGCTGGGACACCTTCCACTAGACCAGGTTTCTCAAAGCCCCACTCAACCTAGCCCTGAACATGTGCATCCATAACTACTCTGGGTAACCTATTCCAGTGCCTCAGCACTCTCACAGTAAAAAAATTCTCTCCAATATCTAATCTAAACTTCTCCTCTTTCAGTTTGAAGCCACACATTAGATGTCCTTGTGAAAACTCCCTCTCCAGCTCTCTTGTACCCTCTCCAGTACCCTTTTGGTACTGGAAGGTGCTCTAAGGTCTTCCCAGAATCTTCTCCAGGCCGAACAACACCAACTATTCCAGCCTTTCTTCACAGGAGAGGCGCTCCGGTGCTGTGATTATCTTTGAGAACCTCCTCTGGTCTTTCTCCAACAGGTCCACATTGTTCTTACGTCTTCTACGTAAGAACAATGTGGACCCCAGAGCTGGATGCAGTGCTCCAGGTGAGGTCTCAAAAGAGCAGAGTAGAGGGGCAGAATCCCCTCCTGTTGGGGAGTTCTTTGGACCCTGCTGACTCCTGGCCCAGCTGTCTTCCTTATTTCAGTGTCCCATGTCCTGAAAAGATGAAACAAAGCTTCTTTCTGCTGTTTCAAAGCTTGTTTATTTTTCTTTCTTATCAAAGTTTCAGAGGCACAGACTGTGCTGTGACCTCCAGGAACACGAGGGCAGAAAGGCAATGGCTACCAGAAGCAGGTAGCTTTTATATCTATTATCAACCAGTTAGAAAACTTTATGTATCTTATTTTGTTCCCAAAACCAGTGAATATCAACCTTATTGACATGTCCCCTCTACACTAAATTCTATCTACCAATTAGCAAACCACAGGAACTCATGTCAGAGAGAAAAAGGAAGAGAAGGAGCAGAAAGAAGAAGATGAAGAAGAAGGCGACACCCTAGAATCTCCATGTTGGCTCTATATAATATATATAGCAAAACCTAAAAACTACAACTACACACTCTGTGGTACACTAAACAACCATCTCCTCATTTCTTTGGTGCTCTCAGTTCACCCAGAGAGCAGGAAAAGTTCCCAGGTTTTTCCTGGACTCCAACACTCCTTTGACTGAATGATGGCACTTTACAACAACTTTTTGCATCTTCTTATCTCAAATATTCCAACTTTTTTTTCCCCACAGGGTAGAAGTTTCAAGACTTTTCATCATTCTCACTGCTTTTCTCTCAACCATCCCCATGGAAGGCATATCTCCAAGTGTAACAGTCAAAATTCTACATGGGGCCTTAACGTACATTGGATTCTTTGGAGGTGAATCTCTTGTTCAAACAGGAGTTTGCTTCTCTTGCAACAGCAAGACACCACTGTCTCAGCCTGTGAGCTGCTGTTCTTCTTTTTCTGGACTGCTACCCACTGCCCCATTTGTAGGCCTGGTTATTTCTGCCTCAGCTGAGGCAGAATTAGTCTTCCGGATTTACACAAACACTTTTCAGATGGTACAGGTCCCCGGGGTTGGATGCTTAGTTCACAGGTAGCATTTTTCACAAAGCCACAGAAATTCAGAAATTGCTTTTTGAAAAATGCTCATTAAATGTTGGTGAAGGGCAGAAAGGAGGCAGTGCCAATATGTGTAACAATACAGACTTGTGCTTCTTCCTTTATTCAGCTGAAACGTCAAAATTCCTCCCTGAAATAATACTCAGGTCTAACAGTACCTCCTCATCCTGGGTGGGTTTTCACACATACTATAGCTGAAGGTATGTGATATTTCACCTCACTCTGAGCATGCCTAAGTGTTTACTATAAGATAATATAGGAAACAATGTTTGTGCTAAAAGAAAGCAACATGAGCAGTACTTTGGCTTGTATGGACATCCTCTGCCATCACAGCATGTGTTGGGATAATGGGAAATGAGATTCCACGGGAACTCCGTAAGTCAGAAGCAGAAATGACACAGGGCTTTCTGTGAGCAAACAGCCAGAAACCCAGTCTGTTTGCTCTATAGTCAAGAGGTATGATTTTCCCCATTTTTTACTCATTTACCTTATCATTTTCACTTACATTATATAGACTAAGATAATTTTATATTGGTGTTCAAGATAATGAAAAGTATGTCCAGTGCTGACTTGGTAGCTGTGCTCACGTGATTATTCTTATCTGTAGATACTTAAAAACCATAAAGTTTCCTAAGTGAGACAAGGTTTTCTGTTCTAATAACACCCTATTAAAATAACCCTTAATTTTGTAGAATTTTTTCTACCTTTCATGCTTTCTTTCGTTAAATAGCTATACAATAATTGACTGCATACAATTTTTTATCAGTATATTATGTGTGTTTTATATGCCACAACTCTGCTGCATTGCTATCTATTTTTTTCATCGTACTGTCAATTAACATACAAAATACATTTTTTTAATGTATGACAGGAAAACTTTTGGGACAAAATACTTGAATCATTGCATCCTGAATTATGTGCAAGAGATCAACAATATAAGACAGAATGAAAGAACAGGATCTAAACTTGCTAATTGATTCAAAATAAATACAATTTCTTTTAAGTGAGTAGAAGACTGAGGAGTTCTGGGGAGGAGCAGAAATCTTCACCTGTGTTCAAGTGCCTGGGACTAGCTGTTGTCAGAGAACTGGGTGTAACCACGCCGAAGTGACAACTGCAAACACCTGGTTTTGAAACCACTCTCCAGGAGCTGGCAACAATCACCACGTGGTGAGTGCATCTCAGGCTTCTCACATAATCCCATTTTTAAAGTGTGTACACACAAATTATTTACAGTAATCTCCCTCATTAACATAAATGTGTGTTGGAGGCTTGAGAATTTCATTTCTCTGCTCTGGAGCCTTTCATGCCTGCCCAAACTCAAACCTCAGGTCTTTTCATATCTCTTGGGAATATATAAATGTTGAAGTCAGTGCAGCCCAACCCACACACTGCCCTGCACATGCATTCCTCCATCTTCTCCCTTCATGATCGGGAACTCACCTTCCCTATCATTCAGGCCCATAACGCTTATTTTCTTTTACGACTTTGGATCCATATATTCATGGACTGAGCTTGTCCCTGAATACTTGTGACTGTCTGCATCTGTTAAAGCAGACATTTTCTGCCCATCCAGCCAGACAAGTTTTCATTCAGATTCCCACTATCTCTCAGCAACTGCAACATTGTAATCTCTGATGCATTAGTGACATGTTTCCATAGCCTTCCTCACTCAGCCAAAAATTATAGTCTTTATTATCTGCTCTTTGTTTTTTAAACACTTTCTTTCTTGTGTGATGCCCGGAGATCCCAGCATACCAGAACTCCCTAGATATACCCTCAAACTTTCCCTGTTGCTCATTAGACACCACCTGAGTGTTGCCCCAGGGACAAGTGGGTGACCTGCCAGAATATGCAGCTGTGGTGATGAGACCTTGAAGGCTTCAAAGGTTATTGGGTTAAACTTGAATTTTGTAATCTGTTTGTAGAGCACTTAGAGCAGCTGGGTCTGCTTTTGTGGTTGAGTTCTTAATTCTATTACAGGTCAAAAATCACTACTTTTAATAATTACAGTGTCCAAAGGTAATGATGGCACAAGAGCTGTAGAGCAGTCATGCTTTGTGTATACTATTGCACTGCTGATGTTTACAGTAAATCCACACTTATGGAAGGGAGTAACTTTGATTTCCTATGGTTCACCCCATGCCTGCTTCTTCCCAGACATCTACT
Organism: Vireo altiloquus; assembly: GCA_013396875.1. Lineage (NCBI taxonomy): Eukaryota > Metazoa > Chordata > Aves > Passeriformes > Vireonidae > Vireo > Vireo altiloquus. Next base: position 284,562 of record VZRF01006710.1, read on the forward strand.
GTATTGTTTCATTTCCATTTGATTCGTAAATAGTACAAGAACTATACTAAATTGCTTTAATTTTGTCTACCTAGACTCAAACTTGTCCCATAAAAATAAAAAGCTTTGCTCCAGGAGTATAGGTAGCATAGGTAGCAGAATTACCAGTGAGGGAGAAGGAAGACAAGTTAAAAGGAAGCCAAATTTGTGCCATTCCAGAACAGACCATTGGAGTAGTCAAGGCAGTATCAGTTCAGGTATGATTTAATGTACTTTGCTGAAAGTTCCCGGATTTCCTAGCCTTGAAAATAAATCTTGAGACTCAGGTGTTTTTCTGGCAGAGAAGGCAGCGCTGTTTGACTAAGAGGGAGCCTGTAGCAGCAGCAGCAAGACCTGCCTGGATTTACTGGTGGAGCATATTTCTGGTTTACAGCCCCTCTTCTGTAATCACAAACCATATGAGTCCTTTGTTGTTGTTGTTGCTTTTCTTTTTTACTTTAAATGTAGTCTGTTCTCACTTTCCATTTTAAACTGAACCTTTTTTCCACTTGGGAGGGTTTTAAATGTTTGCAAGTATTTTTCTTTTTTGTAAGGAAAAAGCTACTTGACTAACACACTCCATGCCAAAGAAAAAAATCACCTCTTCTAGTGCTGCTCTGGGAGTCCCAGAAAATACTAGACATCAATGTGTAGATGATACCTACAGTTTTAGTTTTGCAACAATTTACAGCATTGCAATATAAAGGCAGATGATCAAAAATATCACCTGTCACATCTACCTTTCCCAATCTTCCCCATAGGCCTTCTGTTTGGCAAAGGCAGCATCTTAGCTGCAGTTCTTGCTATGAGGAGCAGTACTCTGCTTTCTTGTAAGCCCTCTTTAGGTATTGGAATGCTGCTTGGAGCCTTCCCTTCTCCAGGCTGAACAGCCCCAGCTCTCCCAGTCAGTCTCCATAGGGAATGCTGAATTATAAAGGTGATACTCATCAGGCAGCCATGGCACTGAAGAGGCTGTGTTGATCTCACCCGAACTGGTTTCAGAAGGTCGGAACAGACCAGCTCCTACAGTCACCACCCAAGAAACTAAGACAAAATTCAGACTATATTTAAAACTGAACACAGCTGCTTGGAGGGGCCATGGCTGGTGGTCCTGGCTGCTGCTCCACACTGTGCTCAGCCCTAGGGATTCTTATAGGACCAAATGCCTTTTATAGAGTGAAGAAAGGCATGAGGTATGGGCAAGTTTCTGTGGAAAGAGAAATTGAGGGATTTTCAGCAGGACTAAAGGAACAGGAGTTTTCCCTCTTAGAGCCCATCCATGCTGGATAGGCCCTAAGTTTCCTCCAAAGGGGACACAAACCACCTGGCAGGTCTGATGGAGGTCAGGAGCAAACCTAACACTGGTGCCTGAGCAGCCCATTGTGCTCCAAATTTCCTAATTTTCAACAGGGAATTATTTTACCACTGAAATGGAAGGACTGAATGTATAAAGACTTTTTTTGAAAGCCATAATTTTCTAGCTAGCAGAAATACACCATGTCTCTAGCATGAGAAGGATTACCTGCTGTAAAATGTCTTGGTTTGTATTTAAACCAGCCGTGGTGTTCAGTGACATCTAGGGACTGCTTTCGAGAATTGCATTGCCTGGAAACCACATCATCTCCATCTGTCTCTTTCAAACAGCCATTGGGAGTTTGAACCCTAAACCATTGCTTCCAGCTGCGGTGGGCATTGCTGAAGTCTGCAGGCAGACATTTCCATCCCCACAGTGACTCAGAAATGCAATGTCATGGCCTGTGGAAACAGATAAATGCTGAGGCATGACTTTATATTTTCAATGAAACATTCTGGACTACTTAAATATTAGAAGTATATTTTCAATGAAACATTCTGACCTACTTAAATACTGCAAGTTTACATCTGAGTATAAAGTTTGTGCTCATCTGTCCATAAGACCCTATGGCCGGGGGAGATTTGTTTACTCAATACGTAGTAAATAGAGGAGCGTACAGGCAGTGTGTTCTTGGTCACATTTTAGACTGTCCAAGTTACGAACTAAGTTACAGTATCAATGGTTAAGAAACAAGATTCTTATTGATTAATTTATCTTTTTTTCTCCCTATTCAACAACTGTAAGTGAATAAACATCAGTTACTTCTTAAGCAGCATTTCTCCTCTTTAAACCCCACTTTCAAGAGTCAGGAAAGCTACTTTTAATTCAATTTACTTTTCAAGTCCCTGCTGTTGGTATTTCTAGGCGTGAGCCACGTGGGAAGCAACTGCTGACTTGGAGGAGCAGGGTGCCAGCTGTGCATGGCATGGGAGTGCAGGAGCAGCAGGGCATGGACACCACCAGTGCTGGGGGCTGTCAGTGCCTTCCTGAAACAGGCTGCTGAGGGAGACAACAGGAACAGGGCAAAGTATGCTCAAATTAAAGTAACTCTACTAAAAATTCCTCCCTTTCTTCCACCAAACCTGCTTGGGATTACAGAAATGAATGGAAGAAAACAGATACCAAAGGTGTCATACTGTTCTGCACAAAAAATACCCTGGAGATTTAGTTCTTGTGACAGGAGTCATTCCAACTCAGGACTACTTAGCTAAGAAGCCAGCTAGGCTGTAAAGGCAAACAAGTCCATGCTTGGCAGACTGAACAACAGCACGATGAGCCATAGTGGAGATATGGGACTTTACACTGCCACTGTAATTGTGTTGCCAGCACCTGCAAACCCTGGTAACTGCACCCAATGCTGCTCCAGCTAGGAAGTCTACTCTTAGAGAGAAGGGCACGAAAGGACCTTGTCGTCTAAGGTCCCAGAGCAGACTCTATATAAGAGCACTAGATCTCTTCTATCTATTCCCCTTTTCAATTTATTGAGGAATGTCGGAGCATTCCAGTGGTTCTCAGCTATCTCAGCTGTGGAAGAGCTTCCTCCACAACATGACTTGGATATGTTGTGGACAGCCTTTCCTATGGTTGTCAAAGGAGCTCAGCTGAGATGATGTGTAAGATGGTACCTTGATCTCCAAAAAAATGGTGGTGAACTTTGACCTACATTTCTGGTGTGGCAACCTCAGCCACCTCTGCTGACAGTTCATTTCTCAGTAAGAAATTATGTACTGAGGAGTGGTGGAGTGTCACATGCTTACTTGTTTATTGGCTTTATTTTTAAACTCAGATGTGTTTTTTGAATGTTGCTTGTAACACTACGCTGCTGGGAGGGATCCCAGTGCCTTTCATTCCTTGAGGTTTTTGGATCTGTGGTTGTTCTGCTGGTTGCTGGAAAGCATACTGCACGTGCTTATGATGAGGAAGCCATTTGTGCTGTTACAAACATATTGCTAATTGAATAACCCTGTTCTGTTTTGAATTTTGTGTTGCATGCCTTCACAGGGATACCCCTGGTTTCAGGGCAGTCCAGGGAGACCTGGCAATGCTGCCCAGCCCTGGAGCACCCAGCTGAGCAGTGCTTACACTGCAGGTCTGTGCCTTGTCACCCCCTTTGTTGTCCTGCTGCTGCACTGACAGCCTCGCCACGAGAGTGGCTGTCACACCAGCTCCTGCACCAGCCTGACTGAAGCAGCTTTTTCCTGGTTGACCTTGAATGGGGGTGGAAAGGACATGAGGCTGAAGATACCAGTCCATGTGCTCTTGTCCTGCTGTTTAGTGGTCACTTGAGGTTCCAGCTCTTCACCTTTCTGCCATCTGTTTCAGAGGGGCTTTTCTCATATCAATTACTAATCTACTTATTTGCTTATGAATAGGATAAATTATGTTTTTCCCTGGAGAAATCAAATGCTCCCAATCTACAGTTCCTTCAGAGAGAAACCTGTGCCCAGGCTCAACAGAAATAATTGCCTTTACCCCAGCATAATGACAAAGAGATAAGCAATCTCCGTGGCCCAGGAGTTTAGTGAATCCATCTTCCCTTCCTAGCAGCTGGATTAGAGGCTTTGTTCTCCCAGGCTCTGCAATAGTTTCCATCTCTCAGAGAATACAAATAATTGCTAAGAACAAACCATGCTATCACAGTTGTCATATATTTCTTGGTTGAGTTATCAGCAATAACTTATCTATTATCCAGGGTTTATTGTTTTGGCACCTTTGGGAGACATACATGAAGCACTATGAATATAAATCACATTGCATTTTGACAGTATCTTAAGATTTATGGAGAAACTAAAGAGAAAACAGAACTATTTTGTATGTGGAAAAGATGGGAAAATTATTGATTCAAGACGTGGTTAGAATGGTCTCAGTCTAGTAAGACAATGGGAGGTAAGTTTACCTTCAGATCCATGGAATAATGACGATGACCTGAAAATAGTAAAGGATTTTTAAGAAGCTTCACTCAAGTCAATGGGGAGGCCAGGGACAGAAGCATTTTTATTTCCAAAGTCATGGGTACACTGACAGAGAATGCTTTTGAAAATCCTGCCAGTAATTTGTATTGTTTATAACAAGTTAACAGTCACAAGAATGTCTTTTCTATTTAATTGTAGAGGAAAAATGTTTGCTGCTATAACAGCAAGAACAGATGAAATACAGGGAAGCCCTATTATAACCACAGATCTCTGTTCAACCCAGAGAACCTGCAGCTGTAACATCACTGACATTTTCCATGAAAAAGACTTGATTTCTTGTCTCTCTTGTACAGATTCTTTATTTCCTCCTAGGTTCTGTAATATGCTTCTAACCATTAAGGTGAGCCTCAGAGCATGGAAGGAAGTGACCTAACTTGTTATCAACTTTGTTCAGCCCACCTGGGTCCTAGGGAAATCTTTTAGTTTCAAATGGGATGGAAAATGCTTTGTGGCAAAAGGTTCTACTTCTGTTATTCCAACAGAAAAAGGACAAGCTGGCTGTCAGTCCTGCCCCTGGCTGCTCTCACAGCTCCAGACGTTGGTCTCAGGAAAACCACCTCTGATGGCAGCACAAATCTGCACCTTCGGGAAGACACATCTCATTCTTACATTTTTGCTCCTGTAAAATATCACCTAGAATACCAGGCTGATGCATTTTGATTAATTAAAATTTGATTCCCACTGAAAAAATGCCATTGTCACAAAACCTAGTTTGAAACAAATTAAATTGCTTTGAGTTGGATTAATGCTTGGTTTGATCAAAAGTGCTCTTTAAAAAAAAATCTTTCCATCTCAAAATTGGTAATTTTATTAGGACAGCCATAAACTTTCATTAACCCATATTTTAGAGGTCACCACTAAACCAAGTTATTAATTATGCATGTAGACATAATTGCTAATTTCTAAAATAGTGGAAAAATAGAGTTCAACGTAAAAAGCAAAATAAAGAGAGATTGATTAGGAAATTACTAGAAAAAAACCCCAACAAACTAAACAAATGTCTTACAGAGATGATTATCAGTATTTCTTTCTTTGGGACTATGTTTTTCTGTGATAAAGTTTTAAACATATACACTTCTACTTTTTGTCCTCTTCAAAATTACTGATGATCAACGACAGAAAAAGTAGCACTGGGGATTTATGGCTGAGCACACATAGAAGCACAGGCAATACCAAGTAGAGGACATCAAGCCCCAGGATAACAACTTGCCCAAAGGTTTTTGTGCTGCATGAAACAAGTAGTTTAGAAACACAAGACAAATTTTTTTAAAAAACAATGGTGACTGATGGTTCATTTAGTGCACTGTGCAACCAGATCTTTGATCATCATTAACAGACGACTTCTAAAAGACAGATTTAAACATCATATGTCACTTCCCCTACTCAATGGCAGTTCAATTTATGAGATTATTCCCATTATTTTCACAATTTTATAATCTTCAGATGTTATAGGAACGAAGATCTAGTCTCCTTTTTTCATGAAAGATGGGATCAGATGAACTTTCAAGGTCTTTTCTAGCCTGGGCTCTTCTGTGATTCTATTATTCTGTGAAAAGAAAAAAAAATTCCTTATATTTTAAGAGGTTCAGTTTATATGTACTATTAAAATAATGAAATTCTTCCCAAAAAAAATGTAAAGATCCTGGCTGAGTGTCTGCACAGGTGAAACAAACATAGCATATGGGATAAATAACCCTTCTTTGTGTATGAGGTAGAAGAAGAAAATGTGAAGTTAAGGAAGGTCAAGAACACACTGAGAAAGGCTGAAGACAGAACAACTGCTCTGAGTTTAAATTAATTGTTTTAATGAATGAGACAATTTGAAAAAAAAGGAATAGAGCGGTAAAGAAGAGGACAGAAAACATTAGTCCTAGTGGAATAAAAAGAAAAAGATTTGTGGAAGAGAAAGCTTAAAATGAAGTTTTTCTATTGTCTATAAAGCAAGTGGAATTATGAATTTTATATTTCAGTTTTTAAAGGCGAACAGGGCTCAGAGCTCAAACTTCATGAAAAATACTCTCCCAGTGCTAACCTGATCTTTATGTATGTTAGTGAGAGTGTGTTCACCTTGTGTGCAGCCAGGTTAGTTTTGTCCTGACAGCACTATTCTCTACTTGATACCAGGATGAGGCATGGTACATTTAGAAGGGGACCTAGAAGAGAACAATCTCTACTTTTCTTTAGCTCTCTTGGCAAGGGACACTTACTGTGATGGCTGCAGAGTGGTGTTGACTCATTTTAGCCCTTAACAGGCATCATTTTGCATCTCAAAACACAGCATATTTTGCTACAGTTTTTGTCTTTCCCATGTCTCCAGTTTGCTAGGGATGTAACAATACACAAAAAAAACTGAAAAAAAACCAAACAAAAAGCCCCTTTAATCAACCAACCAAAAAAACCCAAATGAGAATAAGATATTTAGTGTTTTATACTAAAGGGAGCAAATGAAAGTATTTTCAGATACAGCCACCAACTTATGGTCCTTCTCCCTTGCACAGGCACAATGAAATGTGATTTCTCCTATGTGTAGGACTTCTTTAGCTTTTGGCACACTTACATGAAACTGTGAGAGTTTTCTGGCTTGCTTTACAGCTTGAAATGTGGGTACATGACCTCCTCCTCATAAATAACTTATATTCTTAGCAGCAGCAGAAGCCCAACTGAGAAACTTGCTCTCAGAGGCTGCCACACGTTGTGCTGCGGGTCACTAAAGCTCTGAAATATGTTTCAGGTGTGCTATCGTGGGGTAAAAATGGCTTCTTGCCTTGTGCTGACCTTCTGAAAATTTTTTTTGCTGTTTGGGTACATCTGATAGTCTTGTCTTGTGGAATATGCTGTGCACCACCTCTGCCAAAGCCAAAAATAGGAATCAATGTCTGAAGAGTGACTGTGTTAAATACCTGTTGTACTCAGCCCCTACATCCTAAACTGAGGTCATTAAATATTTCACCCCACACAGATGTAGCTCCAGCTTCATGTGCTCCCTTCACCTCTGCCCTGCAGTGCACAGAGCTCAGGCTCACGTGGGAGAGCTGCACTGGCTGGCAGCCACTGATGTCACACTGCCTTGTCTCCGCAGCCCCAGTCCTGGAGGGTTTGCTGCAGGTGACTTCCATCTCCAGCCATTCAGTCTCTCCTTTTCTTCACCCAGGTCACTGTAGCCGTAGGCACCTTGGAGAAAAAGAAATGGATGGCAGCCTTTGGCAGGTGTTGTGAGGATCATCAGCATCTCACTACGTCATTGAGGCGTCGCAAAGAGGACACAGGAGGAACTTGGATCAATCCTTAAACATTTGGCTTGTTGTTAGAGAATAAATTAACTAAAGTAATTAAGAACAAACCTTGACCTAAGACAACCCCATACATTATCTTTTTTTTTTTTCAGCAGAAAAGCCTATTTTTAACTCTTTTAATCAGCACTTTCAGCTACAATGACTTCATGGCCATTTGCTAAACTCAACATAATCTGTGCATCCCATACAGACTGGGCACCTGTTTAAATAACCAAGTCTTCCTTTTTTTTCCCCGCTAAACAGTACTTAGGATCTATGCAAAATTGGAGAGAAGTGGAAACCAAGCTATATAAGAAAATTTCAGACTTTTCTTATATTTTAAAAAGAAGAGTTTCTCAGAGGGTAAAAATCTCAACCAAACTTTAGTATTTTTCAGGGTGAGCTATGAACTTCTGACAAAAACACTGCCCATTTACTTGCTCATCACATCAGAAAATCACCCTTGTAGTTCAAATACCATAATCTTTAAGAAGTTGATGCCTTTTATTTTCCCATGCAGTCACTAAAGAGATTTTTCAGTCTTTTTCACATATTTACTTACATTAAACTGTGGTCTCAATTAATTCTCCTTAATTTTAGAGTATCAACTGAATTAAGAACCTAATGGCTTGAGATATTGTGAGACGACTAAAACTGTTCTATAGATATGTTAATTTCCTTGTGGGGCCATGGGGGAGTCTTGGACGCCTCAGACACAAGCCCAAGCAAATCTGGAGGACTCTGGTTCAGTGTTGAAGGTACAGGAAAGGATGGGGGTTGAATGCTTTTGCTCTTCTGCAATAAACTTTTCCTTTGAGACTCCTGATTAACTCAGTCATTGATAGCAGACAGTGTTCTCCTTCTGTGGCTGATTAAAGCAATCAATTTCATGTGGCCCCAGAGGAACAATCAACACATAAATATTTGTTTTCCTTTGTTACCTCTCTAAAAACTGGACTTCTCATATCTGCTGGAAAGGATCATGGAATGGGGAGAAAGAGGGGGAAATTCAAGTGTACGCAGTATTCTAAAGACTTGTTATGTTCCTTGTAACTTGACTCTCTTCAGATTAAATAAAAGAGCTGGTAAGACTGCAATCTCATGTTGAATGTGGTGCATACCAGGCTGAAAACTTGTAACCTTTATTCAGGCAATAAATCAGATTGCAAAAGCTGATGTTCTCATAACTAAACATTTTCCAAGACAAATGCCATCCGTGGCTGCTGCCTGCCTCAGCTTGCTGTGCTGGAGGCGATATTCATAGCACTGACCCCAGGAGGGGCTTGGAGGAAAGATACTCCCCAGCAGCTGAGAAATAGCAATAAGAGAATTTCATGGCACGAAATGTAGTGTTGGAGCCTTAGGCCTCTGGAAAGAGGAAACTGTGGGGAATTTCTGTAATATTGGGTCCATTATCTTCTTTCTTTGTCACCTGCATCTCCTTCCAGTTATAAAAATTACCCATGAATGGAATAGCAGTAGAGCATTACCATAGCTTTCCGTCTGGTATGGGGAGGTTTGGGTCTCCTTGCCCATAATCTCATGTTCTGGGGGCAGTGCCCCTGTGCCTCAGGAGCTGTTAGCAAAGCCTCACCAGAAATATGTGGGATCCAAGCATGTGATACGAGATTGCAAATGCAGTCCTGATGCTTTGGTACTTCTGTGTTCATTGTTCCTGCATACTCCCAAATGTTAGGGTGCTCTTTTTTCACATTCCTTGTTCTTGTTGAGAGGGCAGGATGCAAGTACTTGGGGTGCAGTTAGCTGCCTGAACTATGCCTTAAACAGAGGTCATTTGAGTTAGAGCTAGGTAAATAAACTGGCTGAGGCTGCTAAAATGTCCTTAAAATATTTGTTTACTTACTGCATTCCAGTGGTGTGGCTTACACACTATCACATCTACTTTTGTCAGTACAGGAAGAAAAGAAAACCATTCTTCTCTGCACTGAGAGTCTGGAAGCCAAGTATCTGTCTGGAACAGTCTTGAGTGGCCGATTTATAGACATCCAGAAATACACATTTATAAAGAAGAGGCAGAAGCTCCCAACACCATACATAAAAGTGGATATTGCTGCAGTGCCCTAAAAAGCAGAAACACAACACTAAACAAAATCATCTAGAAGATGTTAATAGTAAGTTTTTAATCTGTTCTCTTAGAAGTAATTGTTTTCCTTAAATAAAAAATGGTAAGGAAGATCCAATGTCTTACTAGGTATCAAGTTTACCTGTCTGAACACTATTTTCATAATATTTGTGTTAGGGTTTACATATCCTTCTAAGCACAACTGTTTTTCTCTCAAAAGCACAGGCTTTTGGCAACAATCTCACACAATTTCATGAGATGGTGTATGTGAACATAAATTCTTCTCTTAAAATGAAGTGGCTCATCATCTTTCAACGGGAAGTTACGGTAGAAAACAGTAAGAACTGATCTATGGATATGAACACTGCTGACTACAAGATGGCAGACAGTCTTAAATAGTTCACCACAGTTCAGCGAGAGGGATCAGATGATCCCAGAACACTGGGAGAACTGGAGCACAGAGGTAGAAGTCTGGTAGAAACCATTATAAATACACCCATCACGTTGACTGTGGTAGCTTTTGACTAGAGAATAACAAACTTCCAAGCTATATTTAATGAAAGAAAAACATAAGGCTGAGCCATTTGTCAGTATTCGTGATTTCTAAACAATTTTGAAGAAAAACATAAGTAGAGATGTGGAAGAATGCAACAATACTTACCAAATATGGATTCTGCAAGGCTTATCTGGCAAATTTTGTGCTAAGCTATTCCTGGGTAAGGGGGATGAACCAGAGCCAAACCATCCAGGCTTGTCTAAAACACTCCTTTGGTCGTGTCCTACATGAGAACTGAACTAAGATGGAGAAGATGAGGAAAATTGAAACAAATCAGCAGGAAATAACTTCATCAGGAAAAATGAGGTTTTGCTTCGAGCGAGTATCTACGGAGCTGAAAAGTGCTTTTTTATTTTACAGAGATTGGTCTTGAGGTGGGGCTGATTTAATATTTTAGTTGATAGTCTTCCCATACGAAATGAGTTCACATTAACTTTGCTAAAAACAGCCGGGACTAGAGGTAAAATGATCTTCACAAGTAACATATTTTAAAGGTTAGGCATTGGGAGGTGCCCAGTGTTCTGATGGTAAAGTATATGACTTTGAAAAGTCCAAATGCATGTTTTCTTTCTTGCCAAACTGTTCTCAAAAATGTAGTTTTGCTGAATAAGCTTGAGTTCCATGATACATTTACCTGCTGTTCTGCTTTCCTTCTTCAGCCCTGAATTTTTTTCTTTTTCTCAGCTTCTGAGTGTTTTAAAGTGCTTCTCATGGCAATCATTGGAAAGGAAGACAAAACACCCATAAAGAAATAAGAGGAAAAGCTCTTGTGTTTCAAGATAGCAGCAAAAATGGGTGAATGGTTTACTGAATTTTCCTTTGCGTTTTGGCAGGATTATGCAAACCGTTTTTAAGAGTTAACGTTTTTAAGAGTTAAGGCAGATTCTTGCTGGAAAAGGTAACCCCTAACACAGGGTTCAAGACAGCTTGAAAGGAAAATGTGTTCTTGCTGATGCTTTGCAAAAAAACCTCCACATGTACCAGCAGCAGAGTGTTCGAAGGGCAAGGGGGGCAGTGAGCTCTGCTGCACACACTCAGCTCGCACAGGGGCTGAGCAGCAGCTTGTGCTGAAGGGGAGCTTGAGGGGGGGATCTTGCCACATCATCCAGCTCTCATGTAACACAGTTCCTGGACCTCAGTTGTGGGAAAACTCGTTTTTGGGGGTACCCACAGGCAGTCAGGAGGATTACACTAATCAGTGCCGGTGCAGGGGACAGAATCTGAGTCTCTTGCTGAAGAATATGCTCGGGAAGAATCAAGGGGGTGTGTTTTTTGATGGGGATTTTTTAAGGGCAACTTGCCAAGCATTTCAGCAGCTAATTATATTGGGAGTTTATTTTTTGAAGTGTTTATAAGTGATCCAAAAGGAGGGAGGTTTGATTCTTCCACTTGACATGTGCCAAATATAATTGGAATGATCACACACTGGTCAGTCTGTGAACAAATTGGATTTGCAATTTTGGCAATCACCCGGCTTTTGAAAGGCACTCTGGAAATTGGGATGGTTTTTTTCATGCAATGCTGACAGTTTGTGCACAAAAAAAGAATAGAAAAACAAGCACTTTCTTGCTAAACAAATAAGATCTAGGATGAAATTTGAATCTTTTGAAGTTGATGGCAAAATTCCCATTGGCCACAATTTCACCCCAAATCTTTCAGCAGTGAACCTAGATCTGCAGAAAAAATGCTATGAAAAGTAATCTGGTAAGTTAGGTTTTCTCCATGCAATGATTCCCAACTCTGTATGACCAAACTGACATTGTTTTTCTATAAAACCCCCTATTACAGAAATTAGGAATTGAGGGAAGTCAATATTTTCTTTAGGTCAATAACATAAGGGCAAGGGAAATGTCTAAAAGTGCTTAAAACAAAGGCTGAGGACTTTTCTGTTCTATCTTCAGTATTCTTGGCCATCAGCCTGTCATTCTGAAAATCTGGCTCAAGGTCAGTTTTTTCTAGCAATTTACGTATTTTACTTCTTATGGGCTCTCCTAAAGCATCTTTGTCCTTCCTTTTTAAAGTCTGTGGTGATTCCTATTTAAAAAACTGAAAGGAGAAGTGGGGAAATAAGAAATAATTTCTTGTTTTAAATATTGACATTTCGTCTGTTGCACTTACTTATAATTGTAACTAATATATTTAAAAAAAATTATTATTTTTAATTTGACAATTCTTAAAATATATTAATTAGCCATTAAAAACTACAAGACTGAAAACTGGAGTGCGGGGGTGGGGAGTTTAAACTCTTTACTTTGGCCGCTAATTCAGAAAAGAAACCTAATTCCTCATTAAGTGTAATCAGAAAAGAAACCGAATTCCTCATTAAGTGTAAACTTTTTTTGAAACCCAGTGTGACTTTAACATCTTATATGTATTTCTTAATAAAAATGAAGTATTTCTATAGAGCTTTCACTGATAGAGCAGACTGTGAATTTTAGATTGCCACTTCCCCTATCGAGTAACATTTACTCTAGGTTTTACTATTATCAGCTCAGCTCTTTTGACTTTAGTGGTAGCAAAATATCTAGCTTTAGTTACTTCTCTCTGTATTGCATTCTTCTCTAATTCAGACTTTCAGTTTCAATGATTGTAAGTTTTTTTCAATGTAAAAGTGGATAAAAATTGCTTTCAAAAGAGTTTATTAACCCAACTGGCTAAGAAGAACCTCCATGTGCCAAAAGCCAAGTTAGCTATTGCTCAGCTGCTGCCACTGACAAAGTTTGGCCTGTCTGAGAGCAAGACTCTCACTGAAATGGACTGAGCCATCAGTTCTGTATTTTTTAATGTCAGACAAATTATACTCAAAATGTACTTCTTTCATGAATACTCTCCCTACTGTATATTATTTCCTCAGCAAATTTTATTTCATAATATGAAGTTCAGATGCTCACTTAATGATCAGGTAAACATAAAAATGTAAAAGCATATTAAAATCGGTGGAATTCATACTAATGTTAGCATTTGAATCTCACATATATTTGCAGAAAGGACCACCAGGTCATGTTAATAAATGAATTACATTGATTTTCTGTATTTATAGAAGCACTTGATATGTCAAGATATTCTTTGTGCTTCATTCCAAAAAATCTGGGTAGCTTGGTGCAGCCCCTGTATCATAGTAGTGATGTGCCACACGAATACCTAAGAATAAAAGTATCAATGACCATCTTTGTCCCTTTCTCGCCTGTGTACTGGATTTTGTATTCAGCTAAAAAGTGTATTTTTCTTTGATTCTGCTGAGTTGATGCCCAAAAGCAAGGGGAAAACCAAAAATTCCAGGAGAGCGAATGCAAAGAAATAGGTGTTTTTACTTGTTTCTGGTGGATTTTGGAAATCACATGCATTGGGAATAGGTGTGCAGAGGCCAAAAGGAGAACTGCTTCATTGAGTTTTCCATTGCTTCTCACCACTGAATGCTTCCAACTGCTGCTGCTGCCATTCCTGCTGTGGGCTCACCCTGCCCAGCACTCGGGGTGGCTCTTAACAATCCACACCAAGGAAAGTTCTTTTACCAAAAATTAGAAACAGCTCTGCCTGGGACAGCAATTTTCTTGAGAGGGCTTTCAAGTTTTAACTGTATTTCTGGCTTCACAGAACAACATTTCACAGGTTTCTGTGCAAACCTCATGTGGCGGGGCTTGCAAATGTTTGTGCTGTGCCAATATTAGGCTTTTGGCTTTATGGGAAGAGGATAAGGAGAAATAAAAGGACGTTTAATATAATTTGGAACTCTAAAGAACAACAGACATCTCTTCCATTAATCCTTAGTTTATGGGAGCAAATGGATTGTTCAGCTCTTCTGCCATCTTCCTCCAAAGTTGATAAAGCTGACTCCCAAAATAAAATGAGACTGACGCATGAACCACAAAACATTTGGATTAATTAATTGGTGGTATCAGTCTTCTTCTTTTTCACCCTCTATTCTACAGCTTCTTTCCAAGTTCATGCTTTCCCTTCCTTAACTTGTCTAACTTCTCATTTTTTCAGACATTCCAGTGTAGTCTGGCAGTGTCACTGCAGTTCCTCTTCACCAAAGCCGACTCATGAGACCATGTTAACTAGTTACACATTTATTAACCCACTGTATTTATCTGGAATCACAAGATCTTCTTCCAGGACTGACCTATCCCTTGCTCCTTTCTCTGTGTCCAACAAGACTTGGGCTCTTCCTGCTCTATATGCGTGAGAAACTATCTGGGTAGTAGTGACTTGTATATCTCAAAAACACTTATGAAGAAGCCTTGGTCGGCTTCTCATACTGTCCCAAGGACATTCATTTCATTTAGAACATAAAAAGTTTTAGGAAAAAAAAACCCCAAAATTAGAGGATCATAAACACAAATACTCTTGAGCTAATACAGAGCTCCTTGCTGTTCTTGCTGATATTGATTATTTGTTTTAATCTCTGATTTCCTTGGGGCTGAGGCTGCTGTAACCCTATGGCTGTTGACACATTAACCAGTAGCTCTGTAATTCAAATGCCTTTTACTTTATCTTAAATTCTTCAAATATGTTCAATGAGGTAGCTAATTTCTTAAAAGAAGAATGTCCTTAGGCATTCAATATAAATCTCTCAAAAGTTAATTCCTATCAATTTCAAGAGCAATTGGATCAAACCTTTTTAGCATATAAGGCATTTTAATGTGGGTTCCTTTTTGTTTTGTTTTCATTTTAGCATTTACTAAAGGACCGCAAAGGAAAAGTAGGAAAACTGAGCCTTTTATTTTTGCATTTTCTTTTATTGGCAACAAGAATCTTCCATTCTGTATTTATCATTCATGTGATATTTCTTTCCCCACATGTTTCAAATTAGATAGATAGGATTGGTAGCATCTGTGTACTCTCACCAACAAACAGCCAGCACCCAAACTTGTCAAACAAGAAGGTGCATTTGCTTGACCTGGGTTTCTGTTGGCTTTGGACATAATAAGGACAAACTGTGGCCATTTTTAATGTGTCTAGGAGAGACCTAGTGCTGTCTGTTTGCTTTAGTGTAAGTCAGGCAGGTGCTTAGGCAACATTACCTTTCCAAAAAAAAGTGACATGAAAGGACCAGGAGCTCGCACAGAATTCCACTCTGATGTGAGGGAGAGCTGCTGCATTTACCACTCTTCCCCCACCATGTTCCCACAGTAAGGATGCTTATTTTTAACCTTTTTTTTTTCCTTTTCCCATGTTCTTACTTCTTTTTGATAACATACGTATAATTGTGAAAATACGAAGGGGTCAAAGGTTTGCTTTTGGAGTGGTAGATGCCCAGGACAGCTGGGGTTCATCCAAGACAGCAAGTCTTTAGGATACAGCTTCAATTATAGTGTGGGCACATACCAATATTACAAATAATTTGCTTTTACTTTCTTTAACACCATGGAAACCACAGGGAGCTCAGCCTGTTACCGTGCTGTCCCACTAAGTAAGGAACTAGTCCAAAACTACTGTTCATAAGCAGTAAACTGAGCAGGCTGCCAAGGTATCAACACAGAAGATCTACAGGAGTGGTTTAAAAATAGACTTCTTTCTCTCAAACCTGCTCATGTTCAGTGCCTTCCATTTATTAGTCCTTGCAGTGTTTTAAATTCAGGGTGTTCCTCACCTTGCACATGGAAAAGTAAGTGGCAAGGCTGGCTCAACCACGAAATTGCAACCAGCAAGTGGCAGAGTGGGGAGCTGGATGGACACAAGTGCCCAAACCCTTTTCTCTCTGCCGCTTTGCCATTTTCCCAGCCTGGCAGCCTGGCCCTTGATAACTTCTGTTTGCAAAAAGGTGAAACCAAAACTTCATCTTCCTTCCTAATGAGATGGTGCTTTATTCCATGCCACATCTCTGATGTGAAAACTGCATATTACATCTGAATTTGGGAGTATAAAAACAAGGTTTTCAGACTTTAAGAACAAACTTAGCCATGTTTGCTTAGAGAAGGCATGATTTTAGCAGGGGTTACTTACACTTTTACATTGACCTTAGAAAATCACTTTATCATTATTCACAGAGAGAATTTTTCTCTGCTGGTTCACTCCTTGGCCTCTTTCTGAGTACACAAATCTGGAAGTTTGTTTCATATTCAGGGACAAAATACACCTTTACAATAGAAAGCAACAGTATTTGTTTTGGTTCTTGTTTTGGTTTCATGGGGTAACACTGGTGAAGGAATTATACCCAGGCACTCAAGTTAAATCAGGCCTACATCATATCTGTACCCTGAGTTATATTTGGCAATGTACAAATATGTTGAAAGTCATGGGAAGTGAACAGACCTTGAAAAAATATGGACCCTCCAAATGTTGATATCATTGCTGTAAACTTTTTCATTGCTCTGGTATTTGGAGTACTCTACACTGTTTAATTTGAGCTATTAACATTCCAAATGAAAGTAGCAAGAACTCCACCATAAGTTTATCTTTCTTTGACTAGTCTTAACATGCACCCAAGTGTCTGTCTCGCTTTCCAAGAACCACATGGTACGGTTATGTTTCAGAAGCATGTTATCTATGCTGTCTGCTTTGGCCATTTTACTGACACTGCCTAAGTGGCCCCCCTGCAAGCACTTACCTCTCCAGTGACTATGTAGGGAGTTTGCTCTTCTAATTTTTTTCTTCTGAATCAGAGCAAAATTAGATCTTACAGTAGACTAAACCAAACTATGCCAATATGTCCACCAGTGTCAAGTTATAGTTTTGATCCTTTAAATCTTATTCATGCAAGTAAATCAGTAGTGCTGTTTGTGGAGTGGAAGAGTAGCAAAGCTATGTTATTAAAGGTCACGAGATCAGGGTTTCAGAACTTCTATGGCTTTTTCTCCACTCAGCCTTTAAATTCCCATGCTCAGCCCCCTTCCTTCATTGCTGTATTTTAGCCAATTTTTAAGTGATATTCCCAGCATAATATAATCCTGAACTTCAAAGAGGGCTCTTTTTTTTTTTTTTTTTTTACAGCTGTAGTAAAAGCACAGTT
The DNA here is from genome assembly GCA_013396875.1 of Vireo altiloquus. Lineage (NCBI taxonomy): Eukaryota > Metazoa > Chordata > Aves > Passeriformes > Vireonidae > Vireo > Vireo altiloquus. Next base: position 301,769 of record VZRF01006710.1, read on the forward strand.
ATGAAAATAAACACCAGCTAATAATGTAATAATGACAGAAAGGGCAAGACACAATATAATCCAATCAAAGAGGTTCACTCCAAGCATTACTTCTCCACCAAAGACCACATATGGGTACACACATGTGCAGAGGCACTCACTGAACCTCTACACAGAATCTATCCCTAGCTTACCCAGTGCCTCCACTTTATTACTGACTGATACAGTAAAGCCTTTTGGCATTAATTTAAAAAAATGCAATGAGTACTTATAAAGAGATACTGAAGAACAGGATTTGAAAGAATGTTCTTTGCAACCACAGTTTCAGGTGGCTTCCATGTGTTTTCCTTTAACATTCAAATCTGACATATCAGAACATTTTCTTTACTACATACTGATGTATTGTTAGTGCAAGAAAAATAACTCCAGGTGAAGGAAAAAGGGAAGTACTATGATTGTAAAGCACCCATTTACAGCTTACAGTATCTCAGATGCACAGTTCTACTGCAGGGATTTCAATCCCTTTTTATTTCAGTAGTTAAGTTTATTTTCTTTGAAGGGCCATGAAATGCACAAATACAAACGTAAGGGCAATATGTATGAAAATTCACTCTATGCTGTAGAGTGAAAAAACTGGGGAACAGTAGAAGAAAAGTCTCAGGGGGTTGGAACACCTGAAAAACACTTGAAGAATTTTTTTTTTTAATCTAAATACTTCCTATTTCAAAGAGTTTTAAAAATGAGCAATTCTTGTGGAAGGGAGTGTTTTGTGGAAAATTCCATTCTGTTGAAAAAATGACTTTTGGCAAAAACAAAATCCACAGCTGTGATTTAAAGGAGCAGAGGATACCACATATCAAGAAGAGCACATTCCCCTTTCAACAGCCAGAAACTGGGACCCTGGCCTCCATACACTTCTCAATACTCATGCAAGGACAGTCCCTTGCAGTCATAATTCCATTTATGTAGGTCTTCACATGGTATGTATAGCTGTTTGTCTGGGGTGGTGCTTAGACAGGGAAAGTTTTGCACCTCCTGAAGCATGTGTGGGATGGAGACACATCTACAACATCAGTTGCTCAGAGTATCTGCTGGCCTCACCTGCTGAACTAAAAATCTGTTTAAAAGATACCATCATTTAAAATAAAATTAATTCTGACACAAAAGAAAAATATGTAATATTCCAGTAATGCTTTATGTTTATATGATTTGTTGATCTCAGTTGGAGTTGGGCACCAAATTCCTTTTGGCAGTAGCAAGTAGTGGGATGCTCACAGTATTTTACACAGTTATGCAATTGGAAGGTTTTGTAGTGAGAAAAAGATAAAGACCGTTATAGACAACTTTAGAGAGTTAAATACGAGTAATAGGTTTTAAAGGGGAGATGTTTTTTCAGGATGCCAGCCATGTTATACAGGTGTTTCTTCAAGATAAGAACACAAGGCTCAAGGGGACTTGAGCACAAAATCCCCAGGGGAAGGATGAGGTGTATACTTGGTAGCTGCTTAAGAGGACATGGGGAGTGCACTGGAAGCAGGGAGAAAGGAAAAATTGAAGCCAGGCAATCTGACAAGCACACAGTCAACACTACACATGGACTTTGCAGGACATACAAGCAAAGAATAAAGGTTTATGTAGAAGAGAGAAATAAATATTTCTTGATATTTTAACCCTTGTCTGCAGGTATCTCTGAATGATTAGGGACTGTTTGAAGAAAGTCAAATTGGCATGGCTGGTCATAGGTTCTTAGATGAAGGGATATTTTTTTCTGTGTTTATCTTGCCATGTCATCTGGAAGCAACAGAGTGCAACCACGGGATTCAGTTCATTAATTCAGATTAAAATGTGATGATATTCCTTGCTAGAAAATGATTAGAGTTCAGATTCACCATGGAACCCTGCTAGCTTTCAAAAGCTTTCATTTACTATACATTGTTTCCTTAGATTTTTAGGTTTCAAGTAAAATTCCAGAGGAAGAATTCCCTTTTCTTTCCTTCTTCCAAAAACTACTAAAGTGTGTAATATATACCAAGAAGCCAAAGCACCTGGAGGGATTAACCACACTGCTCATGCTTTCTGTTGACTCTACTTACCATACCATGTAAGCAAGTATAAATATGGGTTGCAAAGAATTATTCTATCATGGAAAGTAGAATCTATATTCGGTTCACCCAGGCAGAAGAAAATACTTGCATAATAAGAAGATGTCTTTGTGGTTCAGTAAAGAGTGAAGCTCTCGAGCTTTTGAGCAGTGTACAGCACCATTACAGAAAGCAAGCATGAACCCCTGATGACCCATTTCCAGGAAGAAGTGTGAAAATGGTCTTGAGAAGGACCTGGACGTTTTACTTTCTTCCAGGAAATCACTATCCAAAATCATCTTTCCACTGAAGGAGGTGGATTTCAGTGGCTATCAGATAAAGGTGTGACTGTTGATACAGAAGATAGTACTACATAATTAATTTTGTGCTAAGAGACATCACACCAGATTTGTTACAATGTTTTAATTGCTCAGCTGCCAATGAACTAAGCAGAGGCAGACAGTGCTGTAACACTCCTCTGAAGTATCTGAATCAGATTAGTTGACTTAAATCTTAAAGCCATTATATAAATCCTTGTGATCAACTAATATTTTAGATCAGTTACACTGATCATGTTTCTATGTTTAATTGAAGCAGTAGCCTCTAATGTACAATTATTTTTCATCCAAGGTTACATGTTTGTCATCTATTAACATTTATGATTTTTGGTTTAGCTTTTGCTACCTGCAGAAAACTTTGAAAAACAAACACTCAGAATCTATGGAAATTATGCATTTATTTAGACATGTCAGAATTTTATGTCTTGTTACTCTGCTGACTCCATTAACCTTTTCTTACCACATAGACTACACTGTTTAGACACTTTCCTGGTTTTCATGGCAGCTTATAAGATACTTTCACTAAAGTCCAGAGAGGAACTCTCCATCTATCTTGGAGGTGCACGACTTGCTTTAAAAACAGCCTGGGATTTGCACGGGAAGACTGACTTTTTTATCTCTGTGACAGAAATCCCAGCTGACAGCCCTGTTTACGCTACAGAAAATAATGACTGCTGACAGTCTCAAGGACCACCCGGTGGGTTATTTACATTTGAAACATTTGAAATCAACTCTGTTTAGATAATGTTTCAGTTTTGAATCTGGCTTGCCTGCACATGTTGCTTGTAGGCTTTATTAAAGCTCGCACATCTCATTGGAACTGTAATCAATAATGTCCCAGTTTCATACTGTCATCCAGGATCTATTAATGTGGAACTGCTGAGTTTCCTGTTAAACAATTTGTTCATTTGGATTTTGGACTCCAATTGTTAACAGCAAACTCTTCATGTTTAAAAAAACTGGCATTTTTAAAATTTAAATGAATTAGTCTTTTTATTTTAACGTTGTCCTTAGAAGAAGAATATAAATATATATTTTTTATATTATAACATGTAAAAAGAAAGATAATCCAGATTACCTGATTTTCTTAGGCTTGGAATATACACTGTTGTTAGATATCATCAACAAGTAATGTTGTTAAATTAAGATAATCCATTTGGCCATGTATGATTTAAAAAGTTTTAATAAATAATGACTTTTCATGAGATCTGTATTTTCTTCATTTCAGGAAGTTCTCTTTCCGTCTCTTTGTTTTGCCAAGAATATTTCAAAACTCATCAAGGAAGAATAACTTGAAGGGTGTTGTATTAATCTAACCCAATTCTCTGAATACAAAGTTAGATAGATACCTATTTTTAACCAGCATTTGTCTTAGTACCAAAAAAGGTAATGATGAAATAAGCAGATATCTCAAGTGTGTCAAAATTAGCAACTAAGATTAATATCCCATATTAATTCCTATTACCAAAGTAGATATGAACTTGTATTGCTGTTAATTATATCTTTCCCTTTCTTAGATTTTTCATTCTTCATTCCCAGCAGCAGTGATCCATAGCTTCAGTTCACATTCCAGTTTGCAAACATTGGTTAATAGGATTTGAAATTGTGTCTCCTTTCTTAATTTAAAAGGTCATGGAGAAAAAATCATTTTTGAAGTGCAAGTATAAAGAATTTATAAACAGAGTTCATCCTGAGGGATTCACTACAAAATGACATTAGGATGGCAGTTGCATGGAACAAGTTAATCTCTGTACTGCAGACTCCAGAAAGCACATTAGAAGGCACTTCATGCAACCATGCAGCCTACCTCTTTTAACTGACTGCTTTGGAAAAACAGCCATCCAACCTGGGAGGACTCCTAAACAATTATGAACAGGTTCCTGGAAGTCAATGGCAGAAATCTAGGTGTATTTTCAAAAATAAAAGTGCTCTTTGAATGATGTGTTGGTTGGTGCTGAATACGCTTCCCCTCCACTTCAAGGCCAAGTGCAAGATCCTGAACCTGGGTCAGGGAAATCCTAAGCACAAGTACAGGCTGGGAAAAGAATGGCTGGGAAGAGAGCTGTGGGAAGAGGATTTGGGGGTGTTGGTGGATAAAAAGATCAATGTGACCAAGCAATGTCACTTGCAGCCCAGGGAGACAAAGGCATCCTGAGTTACATCACAAGCAGCATGGGCAGAAATTTTTGAGAGCTGGTTCTATCCTTTTACTCTGTTCTCTTGAGACCCCACCTGGAAAACTGTGCCCAGCTCTGGGGCCTCAATATATCAAAGACATGGACTTGATGGAGAAAGCCCAAAAGAGGGTCACTAATATGATCAGGGCTGGAGAATCTCTCCTAGAAAGATAGGCTTTGAGAGAGTTGGGGTTGTTCAGCCTGGAGAAGGCTCCTGGGAGATCTTAGAGCACCTTCCAGTACCTAAAGGGGGTCTGCAAGAAAACCGAAGAGAAGTTTTTTACAAGGGGGAATGGCCTTAAGATGCAGGAGGATAGGTTTAGATTAGGTATTAGCAATAAATTCTTTACTGTGAGGGTGGTGAGGCACTGGAACAGGTTGCCCAGAGGAGTTTGGGTGCCCCATCCCTGAAAGTGTTCAAAGACAGATTGGATGGAGCTTTGAGCAACCTGGTCTCATAGAAGGTATCCCTGCCTGTGGCAGGGGTTTGGAACTAGATCATATTTGATGCCCCTTCCAACTCAAGCCATTCTATGATTCTGTGATTCCACTTTTGTTTTTCAGCATTTATCAGCTGTGCAGCTATGAATTGTACTCTATAGAAGGGTTCCTCTCTGTATCAGAAGATAAAGCCCTGCTACAAGAGGAAATTCTTCACATCATTAAATACTCCAATTTAAGCTAAGGTAAGGTTCCAAACCTTGAGAAGGGAGGCAGCTGTAGGATTTTGCTTTTTATGTAGCAAATTCTTTTTTTATGCAATCAAAAGAAAAATTGTGACTATGAATCTTCAAAAAGAAAGTATATTTCCTTTGTCTGCCATGTTCATGACTCTAAGGGATCTATAGGAAAAGATGCTACCACCCTGCACAGGAATCTGCCAAGCTCAGGGCTACTTCAGAGCTTAAGTTGTAACAGGCTTTAAATATGTGAGATGGCTTTTTAAAGGAGAGAAGTAACTGACCAGAAGAACACATAGATGATAAACAGCAAAAAAATTCTTAGCATGGACTGATGTGATACAATTATCCTCTCTGTTAAGAATGTGAGCTACTGGAAACCTACATTAAGAGAACATATTGCTTGAGAGCGTGATGGCCACAGAGAAAATACTGATTGGGTTGTTTTCAGAGTCATATAAATACTTCAATAATCTCTGTTTTACACTGTAATTTGATCTGTATGGGTCCTAGTAAAGTCACGAGAGTAATACAGATTTTAAGTAAATGTAGCACCATGTAACATTTAATATACTTCAAGCTACCAAAAGAATCCCACAGATGTAAAATCAGCTGGAACAAGCCCAAGTATTTTCAGCATTCCCAGAAGGAAATAAGGAGTTAGTCTGAAAAGCATGAAATCAGATATGCAGAAGGAGTGATCCAAAACACATCAAACATAATCTTCAGCTGCAAAATCTTAAAACAGCTTGTCCTGGTTCACATTTGTAAGAATCTTATGGCTGACACGAAACCAATTAGAATAAGAGACTGATGTTTTGAATTTCTGGTTTAACTGTGGCCTTAATTTTGACATTAGATATGACAGAAGGAAATTGGGAAAATTAAAATACAAGACGCACTAAAGGGAATACAGGGCTGAGAGCAAGGAATAGCCTGAGACAGGTTTTAAAAGGTAATGGGCAGATCCAGTTTCTACAAAAAATGAGCACCACAAAATGTTTGAGACAAATTAGACCCAATATTTTAACAGACATCACCTCTGCTTCAAAATAGTTCATTTTGAACCAAATTTCTGAAGTTGATAAAATATAACAGAATGGCACCTATTTAAGTGACTTGACACTTTAGTAATAAAAATGTCTCCCATGCAGCTGGCACTGTCAATCTGTGACAATACTTTTTCATCCAGGTGCTTTATCATCTAAATTTTTTTTGTGAGGCAATAAAATCACATTTAGTTGGCATGAAATTAGAATCTAAAAATATTTTTAAACTTACTGAGAAAAGTATTTGACCAGAATTTGAATTTGGAAAATAAAATTAAAATGTCTGAAAGCATAAAAGGCAATGCAATATTGTGAAAACAGAATGTTCAGAAGCTCAGAAGTCTAATCATTTTTGTTGTGAGACCATATTTCTGGTTTGACAGGACAACAACTTTCATTTACAGGAATGATGTGAGAATTATGCTGCTAAAGTCAGGTAACTAGCCGGTTTTTCCCCCTCCCCAAAACTAAATGTGTGGTACAGCAGTTAGCATTGCTCAGATGTTTAGAGGGAGGCCACAGGAAGGTGAGGTTTAATTGCCTTGGACACTGTCAAACACAGTCCTCAGGCATTCAGCAAAGCAGATACTAATTGACCACACATAGCACAGGAGTAGCACAAGACTGGAGAAGGATACACAGAAAAGAAGGAAGGAGAAGAAACTCTTTCCTTCAAAATGTCTTAAACCATAAAATTAATTTAACGATGATTACTGCTTTTGTGAATGGAATTAATTGTATTAAAGTAGTCCATGGAAACACTTCATATAGATAGGACGCCCTTTAGGCTTACACTATCACTACAGACAACATCCTCAGGTTGGGCAAACAAAGCAGCTCCTCATTCTTCAGCGAGACAGATCTTCCATGGGGCAGACAGTCACATTCAGCTCCTCCAGGCCCTGCCCAGGCTGCTTTCTCTGCCTGGAACAGACACTCCTGTATAAAACAGATTCTCAAGCCAAAGTCTAGAAACAGGCATACAAGTATGTTAGGAGTATTTGCCCCTTCCAGAATGTCAAATGGAATGTAAACTTTTCCAGGTAAAAGGCTCAAGAACTGTTGAAGAGCACTCCAAATTGGTGCTACCTATAAGCTTTAAAAGGCAGATGCAAAGGCTCATCTTAGCAATGCAGATGGTGGAATTCCTCTGCCATCTACAATTACCAGAATTTTTAGTTTTACTGTCAAAAATCAGCTGTAGGTAAAGAATTACAAAATGCACAGCAGATATAGAATATGTGGATATTGACCTAGCACAAGGATTATCACACATTAGTTTATATATTCCTGACATTTAAGGAACTATTTGCACTTAATATTAAATGAAATTAACTAAAAATCTTTTACAAAGAATGAAGCTTACAGTTTCTTTTTATTTGTTTTTCTTACATTAGTTATGGCATGGGAAAAACCCTAGAGGTTTTCTTTGTAGTATTTCTAATTCAATTAAGAGCAAAAAACCAATTAAAAAGTCAAATGGTTTCCCATGAACTTTTAGACTGAAGTGTTGGATAAATTTAGATTCCCAATAAAAAATAACTTGATTTCAAAATGTTCTGGCCAAGTTTTTTGGAAATGGAGGCTTATAGGTAGGATGCTGTGTCTATATTTTTAGGTAATACAGAAGAAAGGTCTGAATTTCAAAAGTTCTGTGAGTCTAAGTACCCTCAATAAATCAACATGAACAGCTGAAGTTTAGCTCCCTTTAGATCAGACAATTCTTCTAAAGACAAATTGTAAACATGAACAACTTTCTTTTGTCTTTCTTATGATCCTATAATCATAGGCTATGTATAGAATGACAGAAATGTATGCAGTATGGATTTCAGTCTCTAAAATTTGATTTGGTCTGTAAAAATCTGGCTTCAAAATTTGAAGAAACATAATTACCAGTACTATAGAACTTTATTGAGTTTTTAAAGGAGAAATGTAGTCCCTTTTCAGGGATATGCCAGTACTCAACCAGTACTACTGCCATCCTACTCCCAATTTATTAAGGTAAACCTCACTGAGGAAGACATGCAGTTAGACTGGGCTGGTGCTTATCCAAACACGGATCCAAAATAACCACCCAGTGTGTGTGTGTGTGTGTGTGTGTGCATACACAAAGAGTGAAACAGAACACTTAATCAAGAAAGACTGGCTTGAGAAGTTTTTGTGAAAGGTTCAATAAACAGGAGTGTTTAGCCTGATAGGAGAAGGGAGAGTGGGACTACATGTTTACTTGTTGCTGAAGACCTGGAGATATTAGCCATGATGGAACTTTACACCTGCACATAACAGAAATACTTTTTCGTCTGCAATGGCCTGCAAGAAAAAGAAACAAAGGGAGAAAAAAAGTTTTGCAGTTATATCTTTTACCAAAGTAACTTTTAAAATCATGAGTTAAAGCTAAATTACTAGTAAATTAACAAATTTTTTTTAAAAAATGTATCATAAAGAATAGAATCTGAACACTGTCTAGATATGGTTTTGGCCATATATTTAAAGTATCCCAAACAAATATAAAGGGACAAAACTACGTAATCTGCCAAAGATACGTTAAGAATCCCAGAATCACAGACTGGGTCAGGTTGGAAGGAACCACAGTGGGTCTTCTGTTCAGCCTGGAAAAGAGCAGACTGAGAGGAGACCTCATTGCAGTTACAACTTCCTCGTGAGGGGAAGAGGAGGAGCAGCAGGCACTGATCTCTTCTCTGTGGTGACAAGTCACAGGACCTGAGGGAATGGCCTGAAGCTGTGTGAGGGAAGGTTTAGGTTGGATATCAGGAAAAGGTTCTTCACCCAGAGGGTGGTTGGTGTTACAAACCGGTTTAAAACCCAGAAAAGCCAAGAATGCTAAGAGTCTAGGCATAAACTGGAAATAACATATAAGATTCTAAAATGTCCCCAAATGAGATTAAAACCAAACGAGATTAGATGTTGTTGCCAAAAAATTGGTGTATTTTATTTAATGGTAAAGGAGGCAGAGAGAAAGGAAAGAGAAAA
>VZRF01006710.1:312270-362258 GCA_013396875.1 Vireo altiloquus
GTGCTCCACATCTCTCTTGTCCTGAGGAGCCAGAACTGGACACAGCACTCCAGAAGTGCCTCACCAGGGCTGAGTAAAAGGACAGCATCACCTTCCTTGGCCTGTTGGCAAAGCTATTCCCAATGTACCCCAGGATACCTTTGGCCTTCTTGGCCACAAGGACACACTGCTGGCTCATGGACAGCTTGTTGTCCACCAGGACCCTCAGGTCCTTCTCCATGGAGCTGCTTCCCAGGAGATCAGCCTCAGCCTGTACAGGTGTATGGGGTTATTCTTCTCTAGGTGCTGGACTCTGCGCTGGCCTTTGTTGAATTTCTCTGCTCATCTCTCCAACCCATTGAAGTCCTTCTGAAGGGCTGTACAGCCCTCTGGGGTACCAGCCACTCCTCACTGATTTGTGTTGTCAGCAAACTTGCTGAGGAGGCATCTGCACCTTCATCCAAACCAGTAACAAATAAGTTTTGGTAAATTAAAAAATACTGAGTCCAATATTGAACCTTGGGGGACACCAGTAGTGACAGGCCTCCAACTATACCCCATGCCACTAACTACAACCCTTTGGGATCTGGTGTTTAGCCAGTTCTCAATAAACTGAAAAAGATTTTAAAAACAATTTTTTAAATATCTGAAACCAGAGATACTATTTTAAGTAGTTAACTAAAGTGGATGCATTAATTAAAATAGATGTGGAAGAAAGATCTTTTGGCAATAGTTGCACACTGTTTCTGTGTTGAACACAGAGCACGCAGTCCTAACTATGACCCTTCAGGAATCACCTTGCTCAAAATAAACCCTGTGAATACTGACAGGAAACTGAGCTGCCATATATAAATATAGTCACAAAATAAATATGGAAAGTACCTGTACTGTATGTATTGAAATTACTGTTGTCTGATTAACTGTGCTTCAACAATAAAAATAGTTGTTTTATATGCTGAAGGTAACTCCTTATAAAAGCAGGATGATGAACTGAACCTGCTCAACACACAGCAGAAGTACTTAATCTGTAATCTCTGTACCTTTTACTAAGTATTCCATTGAGGGAATCCCATGGCTCCATAACTCATTTTTTCTCTTCCAGTACAGATTCCTACTGATTTGGTGCTGAAGACATCTATCATCCCAACCTCCACTAACAACTGGATGCCAGGCACCTCATAACTCATTAAATACTTTGTGCCAGAGGCACCATCTTCTTCAGTATCTTCCTTCTGGATCTGGTCAAGCATCCTGTAGCAAAGGAACACATACATGGATTGTCATTGATGGAAAACCTCTCTTACCAGAATACGTGTCTCATGGGTGACTCTGTGTATCTCTAGGTTTTTGTTCTCAGACCTACTGCAGAGAATCTGAGATACAATCACTGTTCCTTACTGCGGAGATTGAAGAGGCATGGACTCTGCTGGGTGCCAGCAAGCAAAGCCAGTTTATTTCAGAAATCACTAACATTTATCGTTCTCTAACTTCCAGACAAATTCTTCCACTTAGACCCCCTTTGCCCTTATTCCCATAGCAACACTATCAAGTCCTTGTAGATTCCCTCTTGTGACAGGGTGTCCTGGTTAATCATCCTTTTGTGCCAGAGGCTCAGGTCACGTCATCCTGTTTGTCCCATGTTTGCCTCTTGTTCTCGTCTTGGACTCTTCTCTGTCCCACAGTTTTCGCTGAACCAAGGCTAGGAGATCTACACAGCTATCAGCTTCTGTCGCTGCCTGCCTGCCTCCCGACACCTTACAGATCTCTCAGCTTACTGAAAGGTGCAGACTGCCTTTTACAGTAAAGTGTTTTTACTGTAAAAACACTTTTGGAATTAGCCTAAGCCCACTGATCTGAGCTGATCCAGCCTGTGTCAATGACATTTGGCATCAGGCAGTAGAGTTCTGTAGTGCTTCAAGGTTTGTTTCTGACAACCAATGACTTTTCTTGCATTAGGCTAATTTGCTGAATCTTCTCTTTCCTCTATTACATTTAAACGAAGTAAGCCACGTTCCAGTTATAAGATATCCTTTCCATTTAATATTTCTCCCTCAAAATGCAGCTTGGATTTAGTAATTAATCAGTGATATCCTGCAGAGTCTACAGATATCATCAACACTGAGATTAGACAATCCTCATTCTTCCCCAAACTCAGCTAAGACAATCCAAGAAACCGAATTTACATAAACAAAAAAAGATTTTACTGTACAAGTTCATAAATTCTGACAGTTTCATGGAAGAAGACACTTGAGATGAGTTAAGAAGCTTTAACAACTCTACACAAAGGCAAGTAGACTGGCTGAAAAAGCAGCAAGCATTCTGGAAATGACTAATGAAGTATTACAGCAGAATTCTGCTAGCGGATGCTTCAGCTTATACTGTAACTAAAGTGCAGCTGTATGATATAAATGCAGGAGTTATTCTTTGTGAATATGTGACAATATCTTGCTTCTGGGACTATCACACTATTATAAATCCTGTTCATTGAGTCCTGATAGAGGCTTATTTGGTGTTTTCTGCCTTAGGAAGCAATAGATGCAGTCTGTCAAAGATAGGTAAGCACAGAACCTGCTTTCTCACCTCAAACTGGCAGATGCTACAGCAGTCCTTCTAAAGGCATATATTAGCATTTCCACTGCAGCTACGTGAGGCTGTATAACTCTTTCCCACTAGCTGGAAAATATTTACTAAAAAAACATGTGCAAGCAGTGTGGATCTGTTTGGTGTTGGCATCTATTTGAAGACAGGTATCTGTCTGATTTTTTATGAGGCAAAGCATATGAAGGATTTTCACTGAAAGACTGTAAACATGTTTGACTATGGTTTCAGTCTCTTCTGTCTCATTTTGAGTTTGTTTATCAAAATGTATTTTGGCCGAGTCTGAAAGAAATCTAGAAAATTTTGCCAATAATTAGAATTGAATAACTTCCTAATGCTAAGTCTTCATCTACACTAGGCTTAGCCTTACCATTCTGATGAGATAACTTAAAGCTAAAGATTACCTGATAGATTAACAGATCATAACAGATCAACTATAACTTGGTTGCTGGAAAGATCACACATACTAATTTTCTGCTCCTCATGGCACAGTTAGAAAAACAAGGACTTAATACATTTTCAAGTGAGGAAAACTTGAGACTGATGAAACATAATTATCATCTTGGCATTAACTCCATATACGAGGCAAATTCAGCATATTCAGCCTTGAGAAGCGAACAAAACTGGTTCTAAAAAACTCAGTCCCATTGTCACCTCACTCTGATTTGTCACATCAACTTTAAAGGCAGTATCTGTATCTTTAAAATAAAGTTGATTTACAAATATACTGAAAATGAAGTTGAAATCTGAGAACGATAGTGCTGTACATTACTATCACATCTATCCTACAGAAGTATCTTCCCTATCTTAATGTTATAAATGTACTCTACTTACTCTGTAGTTTATGCTGCTCTTTCCTTAAAGATTAAACATTCAAAAAGTTTTAAATGGGAAGAAGCAGGAAGCTCACTTGTGAAGCAGAAAGTTCTCTATCTTGTGGATAGAGAGATCTGTGGAACAAGTTCCTACAGGAATCAAGGATAAGGCTATATGTTTTCTGAGGGACTACTCATGTATTTTAGTAAACAAACTTTCAGAAGTGCTGAAATTCTCCAAAGATGAGGGCAATATAAGACAAGCTATCAGAGCAGCTGAACTGCTTGACTGTCATAGAGTTGTTTTAAAAAAGGTCTTTGTGTGCCTAACAATGAGAAACATAACGGACCCGATCTAAAGTAGTTACCAAAGAGCTGCAATATCTAGAGTGATTTTTAAAACCAAGTATAAAGGCAATTTTATCTGCCATACCTGTGAAAAAAAAATCTGTATCTACTGAGTAAAGAATTCTTGACTCAGACATGGTTTGAAGCAAATTTAAGAGTATTTAATAAAGAGACCATAAATAACAATTTAATAGCAATCAACACTATTTCAGCATGTCTAATTCTAAATTGTTTCCAGTTTTTCCCTCATGTAAAAAATCAATCCATACAGCAGGACAGAATTGAAACTACACAAATTGGATTACTTTTTATAGAGCAACTTGCTCAAAAATAAAACTCTCATAAAGGGACTATAACCTACTGTTTACGTAAGCAATGAATTTAGGGGAAAGTTATGGTCATTCAAAGCATTTACTTTTTTTTGTTAGAATTACATTGATCAAAAATCTCATTTTAATAAAATCTGAAAAGTTAAAATATATTTTTCAGTGTAAATATATTACTGCCTCAACCTTTTATTCTGTACAAATTTAGTTGTTACTTATGGCAACATAATTGGCTGGAAAGATGCCAGTTTTTCCTCCTATTCTTCCTTCCCACCAATCAAATTGAGAATTTGTTTTAGTTGTCACTGTGATTTTGTCTCCAGCTTTGAAAGTCAAGTCACCTGGCTGTTGTCCTTCAAATGAATAAAGTGCAGTCACTTCTACTGGATCACTTCGAGAGTTATCTGAAATTAAAGAAATTAAATAAAAAAGGAAATTACTAAGAGGAAATTACAAGTGTCAGCGCATACACTAAGTTCTTAAATAGAATATTCTTCNACACTAAGTACACTAAGCATACACCAAGTTCTTAAATAGAATATTCTTCAATGACAGTAGAAAAGGGTGACACACTGAAATAATCTATATGAGCATTTAAACAACTAATGAAAAATCCCTTCCATTTCCACTACATTCTTAGGCAAGTGAAATTTGAATTCCAGCCTATCAGCACAGTCTATTTGATAAAATAATACTCTACACAAAATAAAGGTCAGCTGTTTTTCTATATGCCTCATATGGTCAGAAACAGTGGAAACAAAAGTGGTGTGTTTAGGAAAGCATGAGCATTTCCTGAACGACTGCTATCAGAGCCACTGCTCAGGTTTGAGTTTTGGTTTTGTTCTCTGTGATGGCTTCTTCATAGAAACTGCAAAACTCAAAGGAGAAAATTTGATTTTTTTTCCAAAACTCAGGATATGGTATGGCAAAATACAAACTATCCACAGCACTTTCCTTCTTGTTCCATAGGTTTTGCAGTGCCTGGGATTTTGGTGTATCTCAGACGTTAAACAGAACACACAAAATGTGCCAGTGGAAAGAACAGATTATGGCTTGATGTACTGGAAATGACTTGGTTTGTATAGCGGTATTTTCAACCACATATACAAATGGCTTTTATTCTCTTTACACCAGTCTCTTACGTAACTCTTTCTGTTCTCAGCTGGGGTTGGAATAATGCCATGAGTCTTCTAAAATAGTTTTAAAATTAGCAAAATCTTGGATACTATTATCCATCCTCTATTCCTGTAGAAAATTTTTAGCCAATATCTCAATGTTTATTACCGCTGAAGTTTTAATCTGAGTATATTCAATGTTATAATAATTACATTTTCTCTCAATTCCTTTAACTGCCTGAGCTATAGGAAGTATTTGCATTAGATTAATGTTGATTTAGAAAACAGTTAGATCTCTCACATGAGTGAATCTAAAAGTGGAAAATGGAAGGTGCAATGGAAGATTAGTTAAGAGGAAATAATATTTACACATAGTCAGGTAGAGAGATTTCAGGATGTATTGCTCATATGGACATGATGGCTGGATAAATACTCAAGCATGCAAGATTAAAGGCTTTTAGCATCAGCTGCACCTTCTTGCTGTCAAAACTGGGAAACCCAAGCTCACATTAGTCTACACACTACAAGCACAGAGCTAGAAAGGGTAAAGGGTGGTGAGCGATGCATGGATAAAACTTTTTTTTTTTTAATCTATCTTCAACAACTGACAGCCAGAGATGTTTTCTTCTACTTGCTTTTATCATTTCAAAAGAAAGAGGAAAAATTCTCTTCCCTGAGGATCATAAACATAAACTGTAGCCAAAAGAGGACAGAGAAGAACAATGGGCCACAAATGTATGCATAAACATAGAAGGTTTTTTTTTTCCCCTGCATCTGTCAATTTATATGTTCATTCCACATGCCAGTACTTTCTCTTCATGATCTCTTCTGCATTATTAGCAATCATCAAAGACTAATACAAAATTATTTGGCCATGACCTGGGAGAGATTTGATTGCAGAGAAGTTAAATGCCATCTTTTTTTGATCACACAATCTCTCTCCTCCTATCTATAGTCATGATTTAAAGTCACAGAACACTATCTCTTTTGATGTGAAAATAAAACCATGCTTATCAGGTCCATATCTCCACCAGTTACTCCTACCAAAAGAGGCAGCACTGAAGTTTTTTAAATATCTCTTTTACTGTCACATCTGAAACCCTGACAGACTAAATATTCAGCATTTTCCTCCAAGAATTCAAGCATTTGATGCAGTTGGGATGATATTATGTGCTCCCATGCACAGTGTGGTTTGAAGCTAGATATTTTGATTGAGGAAATCATAGAAAAACCCACAAAAGTAAAAAATCAATTTTTTACTCTTAGTATTAATTGGAGAATAGTCAGAAAATACTGTGGCTGGTGACTCTTTAGGTGGTATGGCATGAAAATAGTTATGACTCAGTTGCACATTAAAAGGAAGAAGGGATGTGTTTTACCCCTGTGCCACATTCAGGCAGCACACATGGGTAAAACTGCATTTATATGTCATGGTGAAGGCAACAAATTCCTATACCTTGAGTTCTTAAACCTATGTGTTTCCATCACCTAAATGAATAATCACTCAAAGGGAATTGGAGTTACTATATATTTAAAACTGCCCAAAATATATATGGAAAAATTAGATATTGGACAGAGCAAAAGAAAAGACTGAAAGTGCTAAAAAGTGATGTGAGAGCTTCTTTTCATTACATTCAAAAGAAGAGCTGTCAAGACCACTGTGATATGCTGGACTCATAGCAATGATAAGTAACTAATAGTTACCACCTCCATGGCTGAACCTGCATTATGACTAAAATTCCTCTTACACAAACTGTTGAGTATTCTGAAATTGGATCTGCAAAAGTAGGAAGAAAAAGATCTGTAAAAGTAGGAAGAAAAATGAAGGGAAAAGAGACACAAATTAAAGCATGAAATGGTGGGAAAAAAGATCCATATGTGAGATATCAAAGGGTAGAAGTGTATTCAATGCACCACAACCATGCCTCTAATTATTGTTTGCTCTGTCACATGAACAAAATTGTTTTATATGTTTTTCTTCCCATTTCTTGCCCCTGTATACATGCTACTTTCCAAACATAGAGAAACCTTAAAGCACTACAGCTGAATATGAACACCCAGTTCTGTATCCTTTCCCCATTTGCCACCTGCAATCATCTAAAAGCACTTTCAGCTTTATTCCTGTCAGCTCTTTCATAGCGATTTCAACTAAATTTTCCCTAGCAGCCTTTTCCCATACTATAGTTTTGTTTCATTTATTTCTCACAAAGATTCCAATTTCTGTGCTTTAATTCTGTAGTTTTGTAGCACAAAGCAGACAGAATGCATATTTCTTGCCTCCAAAGTTGAGCATCCCATGCTTCATATTTATATGGATCATCCTAATAATGAGGTACCTTGAATGACTGCATTGTTATGAAATCTACCACATAGATTAGAAGGAGGATCTATTTCATGTTCTCCTTTCCCAATTTCAGTTTTGCACAGAAGGGTTTTAAATAGAATTGTTAGATTCCACATGAAGATTGCTGAATGCATATAGAAAAATCACATTTGCAGCTCACACAAGATGGTGCTACAGTGCTACATACAGCATATGACACTAAAATCATTGAGATTTGTGAGTATGCACACTGCAAGAAAAACAAACTACACTGAGGAAATCCTTATTTGTTATCAGTATTTGAATACACACACCAGACTTCTACAAACATGGTGGTCAAAACAGAAATACAGAAATTTTGGTTGAAGACCAATTAGTACAGTAGCCAGCATATACATTCAATGCTCCAGCATACACAGGTATGGCATATGCTTGATGACAAACTTCTCTGACCACAATATCCTTTCATTTTATTCATCTTTACATACCATAATGATTTGAAGATTTTGTGAAGGACCACTGCTACAGATAAAAGACTTAGTGGGGTATGAACTAGAGTGAATTTATGGCCTCTTGGGTGTGCTACACTACAGCCCCAGAGTGAATGAAAGAGCAATAAAACTATTTTTAATTATGGCACATTTATCACAGAATAAAAACATTTTCTGTAAAGTCTGTAGAACAGATGCACTGTCTACACAGTGACTTCAGTTAAGAGTGCCAGTCTTTGAGTATAAGGCCAGCTGGCATAGACTGGCTATGCATATACCAGCAAACACTGACCAGAGAGAAAAGCAAACTGCCTACTGGTTTCTATACTGGAGTAACAACTAAACCATACCTCGGAATTATTTGGGAAAGTGCAAGGTGAGAATAATGCCAAGGCATTTTCTAACAACAAAATCACGAAACAAAATGAGTTACAGTGCTTGGGCCCATGCCTTTACACTGTTTAATTTACTAGTACGTAAAGTAGCCACTAGTTTCACATTCTAATGTGAGCTTATGAAATAATAGTAAAGCCATAGGCTGTTACTAAGACTGGATTTTAGAGAAGAACAGGCATTTGTAACCATTTTGGCTTGAGTGTATTATACCTTCAAAACCCAAATCTGAGTTGGAACACAGAATAGTTGGAACACAGTTCAGCTGTGGGCCCCAAATTTAATTTTAATGGCATAGATGCATATAGCCCCCAGCCATCAAATGCCTGATGCTGAACATCTTGCTGCTGTTCAGATTGATGTGCTGATTTTTTTTCACATGAGCACAGCAATAAAACTGAAATAAGTTTCATGTACTTGAGGTTAGTGGTGAGATTGCTAAACATGCACTTTTCAAATTTCATTAATTGATAGTAATTTGAGAACTATCATGATTTCATGGGTCATGTGTGCACTGATGTCATGGTTTAATGCCACACGGCAACTAAGTATCATACACACACCTCACTCTCTGCCCCCTCAGTAGGATGAGAAAGAGATCTGGAGGGCTAAAAGTAAGAAAACTCATGGACTCATGGGTTCAGATAAGAACAGTTAAATAATTTAAATAAAATAATACAATTTTTTTTAAGTTTAGTGTAAAGGAAAATAAAAAAAAGAGAGAAATAAACCCCAAGAAAAGCCAGTGATGCAAATGAAGAGCAATTGTTCAGCACCAACCAAATGATGCTCAGCCTGCTCCCAAGCAGTGGCCCCCCAGGCAGCTTTTTTACCCCAAGTTTATATACTGAGCATGACTTTGTGGGATGTCCCTTAACCCAGCTGGGGTCAGCTGTTCAAGCTGTGTCCCCCCCATCCTCTTGGGCACCCCCAGCCCACTTGCTGACAGTGCAGCATGAGAAGCCATAGAGTCCTTGATTTAGGGTAACTCCTGCTCAGCAACAACTGACACATCAGCCTGTTATCAACTTTATTCTCATCCTAAATCCAAAACACAACACTATTAGCTATTAACACTACCAGCTAAGAGGAACATTAACTCTACCCCAGAGAAAACCAGGAAAAACTATATGATAGAAACAGTAAATGAACTAACATAAACTATTACTCCTAGTTTTGGGTTCATCAAAATCATATTAAAAAGCTTGCAGAAAAGGGCTGTGACTCAATTGTCACCACCACCAAGCCTTCTGATCAAGAGGACCGATCACTGCCAGGGTGTTCTTGTTGCTGACTGTCCATATTATGCACTTTTTGCTAAATATCTCCTTGGGTAAATGGACTGCCACAAAATGTTACAAGTCAGATATGTCTCCAGCATCAGAGATGACAGAAATTGGATAGTGCTGGCATAAAAGCTCCACCAAAAAGTGTCATCTTACTGAAAAGCTGTAATACAAGTCTCATTGCTTAAATGGAGACCTAGAAAAATAAGCAACCACATGGACCCTGTTTGTGCAGAAGTAAATAAAATCAATAAACAGACCAAATGATGGAAAACAACTAACAGATTAGGCAAATGCAAAAATCTGTGCTTTTGAAAACAAACATATCAAGTATCACAAAGGCTTAGTATACTAGTACACTGCTCAGAGGCATTGAAAGGATCAGGTATTGCTCATAGGTTTAGTATGAGAGATGTAACTAACAGTGAACAGACAAATATTGGCTCTTTACCCATTATGGGCTTTTGCTTGGAAACGGTTAGTATTGAGTTTATAATCAGAGTTCAGGAAAGAATCCAAAGTAGGTTAAAGAACTAGGTCAATTACTGGGCCCATTGCAAATCTGAGTAAAAAATCATAGTTGGTGCCCTCAACAATGAAGACTTGATAGGAAATTTTAATGTCAGCCTTAGAAAATGGTTTGGACAATACCACCTGCTAAGACACCACTGTGAGTGTAAATAATGTGTGTATACATTTATTGGTTACACTAAAATGCCTGAAGGATGTTTGCTCCAAATTATCATATTAAAAAGGAAGACTATTATCAGGCCCCAACCAAACATGTTAAAGACAAAGACAACCATTAGCTTAATTCAACAACTATAGATGAGGTAATGCAAAGAAGGCAAACAGTATTGCAGGCTGCATTAAGCAAAGTATTGACAACAGTTCAAGGGAGGGGATCTCCATTATTCAGCACCAGTGTGGCCACACCTGGAGTGCAGAGTCCAGTTCTGAGCTTCTCAGTACAAGAGAAACAAGGACATGCAGGAGACAATCCAGGAAAGGGCCACGTGGAAACTGAAGGGACTGGAATATCTCTCCTATGTGGAAAGGTTGAGAGAGCCTAGGGAAGAAAAGGCTTATCAGTATCTATAAATATCTGAATGGACAGTGAAAATAGGGTGGAGCCAGGCTCTCACCAGTGATGTCCAGTGACAGAGGCAATGGGCACATACCGAAACACAGGAGGCGCTGCCCAAACATCGGGAAACACTTTTTTACTCTAAGAGTAACTGAGTAGGTTGCCCAAAGAGGTGATGGAGTGCTCATCCTTGGAGGTAATCAAAGCTGTTTAGATCCAGTCCTGCTTGAGCAAAGGGGTTGGATGAGATGATATCTAGAGGCCCTTTTCAACCTCAGCCATTCTGTAATTTTGTGAAAAAGTTTAAAAAGACTTTTGAAATAAATTTACCTGAAAGTATAAAAGCAGCACAAAAATCTGCAATTGTAGGGAGTTTGGACTGGAACAGCTGTAATTAAAACCCAGTTTGATACCAATGGAACTCACATTGTCAGCATCATCTGATGGTTTGGCCAGACAGAGCAGAATTTCTGTCAGACACTGACTAGCCTGTATCCAGCTAGGGGAGTGCCAGCATGGAGCATACCTAGTAGGGACCCACATCTTTCTGAGCATGCTTCCTGGCAGGGCCCTCTTGTCAACATATGGATCAGTGTACTGTAGGGAGTTGCACTGGCATACAAATCAGTTTAGCATAGGACCGACAAAGCAACCAGAGTTACTGTTAAGACTTGAATCAGAGTTTAGTAAAATAGGGGGCTGAAGAAAAAGATTAATTGGTGGACAAGTAATACCAGAAATGAGACGAGGCAGTACATGGCAACTGCAGGTACCCTACAGGTATGCCTGCATTTGCTGTGTTCCTCAACTGACAGAGCTAGATCTAAGAACTAAAAGGTACCACTGGCTCCTTGCAAGACAGATGAAAAATGGAAAAGAGAAAAAAATTTCTTTTGGCTTATTCCCAGCCATGTGAGTTACTGCTTTACAGTCAAAGCCAGCTATTAGGGTGGAACTAAAGTCATAGTATGGAATCCGGACAGTAACAGTTATTCAGCTTCTTTACCCTCTGTTATAGTGCTTTTACAGTCCCTTCCTCCTTTATAATGCCTTCAATAAACCTTGAAGGGTGGATATGTCAGGGAGTGCTTCTGGTTCTGCTTGAGCTCAACAAGCCTCAAGGTTTATTGAGCTATATTTCAGGTAGGATTTGAGTAGGGACTACAAAAAACAGAGACATATGTTTTCTGCTGGATGCAGCACACTATAAATTAGAATACGAAAGGCAAGAATGAGACAAATCCAACATCTTGGTTATGTATGATCAGTCATGCTGGGAAGTATCTCCCTTTTACTGTATCTAAACTCACCCTATCGGTTTTCATTTTAAGTCTATTTCTGAACTAGTATGTAGAAGAGCAGCTAAGAAAGATATTTGATTTCTTAGGTGAATTGCGTCAGGGATAGACAAAGAAACATTGGAAGGTGTGGGAGCCCCCTGAAAGGTTGGACCCTAAGGAGGGAAACTCTCCCTAAGCTAGGGAGACAAAAGAGGCTTCTTCCAGGGATATTCTGTTCTGTTAAGTTACCCCAGTTCAGCTTCTCCAGTTGCCCTATTGGCCCCCCCTGTCCCTGTTCCAGAATGTTCCCCCTTCTGCTCTCCCCCACTGCTCGCTGTTCCTCAGCCACTCCCTCTCTATTTCCCCGTTGGCTCCCATGCCCTAACCCCACCTGTGTACTGCCTCCTGCCCTCACATTATTGGTCCCTGATGCTCTCTCTGCTCCTACTGACCCTGTACTTAAACCTGGACCCTCCATTGTCTTTTGTTCTTCGTCACTGACTCCCTTCCCGTGCGTGTGGCTGTAATAAACCACTCTTCCTGGTTCTTTGCTGCTGACTCATAGAAGAAGCCATCCGGGGTGTGTGTATGTAAGTGTGTGGCACCGCTGAGCGGCTCTTCCCTGCAGAGACGCTCTCAGAAGGTAGCAGCATCACACCACCCTGGCACCCGCCTGCTGCAGGAAGGGAACTGAGAAGGAGGTGTGGCACAGAGATGTAAGGTTTAGAGCTGGGTTTTTGAGGAAACCATTCAGTATTCCAACAAACCAGTTTCCTGAAAGCTATTCAGTCCCTTAGAGTTAAGAATCTCACACCTTATTTCACTATTAAAATATGTAATTGCTTTAAAGAGTTTTAAAATAGGAAAGAATACTAGTTTTAAATACAAAATATGTGAATTAATAGTCTTGATCATAAGGCTAACGAGTCTCACTCTGAATTAGAACAAAGAAACAATTTAATTTTGTTCATATTCTAAAACCAATCTAAATCTGTTGATAATCTAAAAGCAAAGTTGCTTCAGTATCTGAAAGCATACATGAACGCAACTAAACTTCTCTCCTTAGAAACAAAGTAATGGAAACAATTTCATTTATGTTATTTTTGTTCTGGGCAAACTCAAATTTGCCCAGAACAGCTCTGAAAACAAAGAAAAAGATACTCTCATATGAAAAAAAAGAAAGGTACAAAAGTACAGAATTGTACAGTTATTACTACATGCACATATATACAAAAGTAATCTTTTTTTACAACTTATTTTTCTACTCATGACTTTAGAAAGCAATCAAAATGATGAAAACGGCAACTGAAAACAGTATTCTGTTATTGCAGTATAAAATATATAGTTTGCAATGGATGTGACTACCAGTTTGGATATCTCCTCAAATTTAAAAACCTCTTGCATGTATTATGTAATTCTTTTGTGAGAAAGGATTGGGTCATTTACTTCCTGGAATGTAAATAAAGAAAAATTCCAAGCTCATGAAATATTGAAAAAACACTACCTCAAAATGTTCCCTTTATGACCACATGCAATAATAAGAACATGACAGATGCAGTATCTCATTCCATATGACTTTTTGAAAATTGGCATCTTGGAGATTAAGACATCATTAAGCATAGTTCACTAGATACATATATTTTTTAATATTTTATGGATGCAGAAGTTTAATTGAATTAATAGTCCACATTCTGATGAGATCTGAATTTCAAGGCTTTACCATTTTTAAGTAGTTTCTAACAAATGTAGGTAATGTCAGCTTTGGCTCAAAGTTGCAGCCCAGAGCCACAAAGATTACGCTGAATTCATGTTCACAGCTAGGATGCACAAAAGTTAAGTCAAATTACTGAGTTATCCAAGTTACAATGTCATGATAAGAAGTAGTAAAACACATTATAATGTTGATATTCACTTCCTGGGTCCTTATTGGGCAACGTCTATTCTCAGGCTTTATCATTCACTATGTCCAAAGGGCTACATAGGCCTAAAACAGAAGCATCTTGTGGCAAAGTGGCAAATGATCTGTTTAAAAACTTATGAAGGAAATGAAGTAAGGAAAGTCAGAGAAAGGATGAAAGAAAGTGCCATATGAATTACTACACAGAGAATAAGAGGGCAGTAAATTGAAAGATCTCATGGCTTTTTTCTCTCATGACAGGACAAAACATCAGCCAGTGAGGGCTGGGGAAAATGGAGTAAAGAAGAACCAGTGTAGTGTATTATACAGTGTGACTCTGAAGAAATTAACTTTTCAACTCCTATATGGAAACAAAATATTGCACATTCTAATGGCTACTTAGAAAAAGTCTTCAAGCAACTCCAATTTAGAAAGAAAAACAATAGCCTAACTGTATCCTAAATACTGAAAGTCATGAAAATAATTTCAGTTCTTGGATTATACCAGTATACAAATAAGCTCTTTTCTCTACCCAGTATGCTCATTTTTCATATTCTTAACTCTCACCTCTCATCTTTTAGCTTAAGAAAAAAGGGGTTTATTTCAGCTTCTAGAGCAGAACAGATGTATACTTACTTACAAATTTAATTTTTGTTGTTTCCCGACAAATAACAAACCAAGTGTTAGTTCAGCCTTACACGTGAAATCTCAAATGTCCTATTCACATTAAACTATTAATTTCCTTAATGGCCTTTTCCATTTTGTTTTTTACATGCAAACTCACCTCAAAAAACCCTTGGCAAACACAAAACAACCTCAGATCTCACTGAACAGATGTTTGGGAAGGCCTAAACCTACACAGTAGATTTGACATTTTATATCTACAGGTACTAATCTGCTATAATCAGATATATATTCTGTACAGATACTTGAAGTATGTCATATGCCACCATTGATCCAAATAATCTCCAATAATGCTCATCTGATCAAAGGTCATGAGACGTGATATTCAGCAACTCACACTCAGAAGAAATAATCTCTTGACTTAGCTGTTTCTTTGCCAATAATTACAGCTTGTTTTGGGCAAGTAAACAAAATCACTTATCTTTCTCTATTTTCTGAATAAAAGCTTCTTAAGAAACTCAAGTATTTAAATTCAATATTGAAGTCTGCAAATAATTAGTTCTTCATGACTAAGAAAATGAAGTGGGCCTTAAGTGAGCTTCACTGTCACTGGGGTAAAACAATACTCTTTAAATGCTCCACGAATGCCTATTTGTGCTCAGTTAAACAAACCTGCTCTGAGGAGGGAGAGAAGGCATAAACTGCATTGCTCTATTCTACACTCACTTATGGGCAAAGACTTGTTCTATACCTAGAACACCTGAAGGCTGTTTTGTTACAGCAGCCAGAGATTTAAGGCAATTTCAAAATCAATCAAAGAATTGCTTGGGATGGAAGGGATCTGAAATCCAGATAAATGGCATCTGTAGCCCTTCTCTTGTCCACAGATGTAGTTGAGTGGGTTGGTCAGGTAGAACTTGTCCTTAGTGAAGCCGTGCTGGCTGTCTCAAACCACCTCCCAGTCCCCCTATACTTTAGAATAGCTTGTAGTAGGATCTGTTCCATAATTTTCCCAGGCACAGAGGTGTAGCTGACAGGTGTGCAGTTCCTGGGACCCTCCTTTCCTCACTTTTAAAATACGTGAACAATGTTTTCCTTTTTCCAGTCACCTGGAACATGTGTTCAAGGTACTTGGATAATATCAAGGAAGGCCTGTATCATTCCAGGAACTACACTCTTCGATGTTTTGGTACGAAATGTACACCCAAGTTCTTGAAAGAAAAGCAAAACCAGATGTTAAGCTCTCTTCCACTTCCACGAGGATTGTCTCAGCAAACCATATTTTCTGATTTAGTTGCAGTGCTAGATGTTATATATTACTTTATCTGGGTACACTGTCCAGGTTTTCAGTGTTACAAAGCCCTCCAGTTGATTTTCAGAATAACTTCATAAGTACCTACTCCATTAACAAAGAAATGGTGGCTGGCAATAACTATTCAAAGCAAAGTTAGCCACAGATGTCCCATACAAGGTACAAGACCCTCAATTTTTCTACAAAGCCACAACAGATAAAAAGTTCATCATCAGCTGCACATCTGTATGCATGCAATGAAGATATTATACACACTTTTGTAAGAGACTCACAAAGCCCAGGAAAAGGCTTATGTATTTTTGAGCTCTTCTATGTAAGCTAGAAATGGATCATTTCAAAGCAGACTCCATATTACTAACTTGTCATTACTGAACAGTGTCATGTCTAGCAAACAAAACTGATGATTGAAACAGACTTGACTATATTTAAAGTTTAAGTTACTGTGCAAATTTAGCTCATTCAGTATGAAACATATTTCGCTGGTTTTGAGTTTCTGGCCTACCAAGGAACATGCTGGCTCATCATCTTCATCTGCTGATGAAATGCTTTCTATCTTTGTTTCAGCACACTCAGCTTTTGCATTAAAGAAGTGCCTTTTTTGTTAAGCATCTGTGGATGTATTGGATATTTAGGATATAAAAAACCCCTACCTCCTGCTTGCAAGAGTCAATTCCATAACATCACTTTTGCTGATTACTTTTTGGATTTTTCTGCCCTTTCAAAAAACAATTAGATTTTCATTCAAAGTGAAAAGGTCAAATAAACCATATGAATGTCAATGGTTTTATCATGCTCAAGACCACATTAATAAATAATGTTTGTGCTGAAATCATACTGCACAAGCTATATGCAATGCTAAACATAGCCTTCATATCATGAAAAGTAAAGTACAGTGACAAGAACTGAGCTCTGTTTTATTCAGGTCAAACTGATGATTTAGGAATGATCTGGGGCTCTTTTATGTTGACAAGCTTCTCCATGTTTCCTCTACGCATACCGAGTTAGCATCTCAATCTCAATATACTGTCTCTGCATTTTGATTCTCAAATCTCTGTCCAATCAGCTTCAAAATTTCTGCCAAGGGTATTATTGGCACATAAGCTGGTTCACTTGATAGAAGTCTTAGCTTTTACGCCAGTCTGGGAGACAATCTACAGCCTCAAGAAAAAAACCAAAGAGTAGTAAATGCAACAATTCTATACAGTTTCTTAGGGTAATGCTTTGTGAAATACTGATTGAAATTTTTTTTTCAGCCTTGCACGGAGACATATTTCTCTGCACTGGCTAGAAAAATAGTTAAAATAACAAAACTATATGAGATGAAGAGTATCTCAGATGGAAACATACTAAATAATAATATTGTACAAGGCCTCATTTGAAGGTCTGTTCAAAATCCCTTTCATCAGCATTTAAAACTGGTTGAGAAAATAGTGGACCAAGAACAGAAAGCCTGTTTTCAAGGCAAAATGAAAATGAGCTTCACAGACTAAAACAAATGAAAGATGTTACTACTACCAGGCAAAGGAATCAGATAGAAAAGTATTTTTGCTAGAGAACTAAAAAGCATGAGAAAAGAATAATTAATCTTGATAAGAAAAAAACATAGATGAAAAGGAGGAAGAGTTTCAAGTCACTGTGAAAGATTCAGAAGCTTCTTTCCGTAAAAGGGACAAGTGAGTATCTCCTGTTTTAATGGCAAGTAGAACACTTTCATGATAACATTTATGTTATATGAACACCTGCGATATATAGAAAACTCTTGTTAACTTTAGCTTCACTAAGGGACATAAGGGTTGTTGAAATCTATGCTAGCATTTGTTCTTGCCACAATTACTAATTCTCATTGCTTTTATGTTTCTTCTCCAGCAGTACAGCCATTATCAATTCTACCCATACCACAGGCTCCATCAACTTACAACTTCAAAAGGTATTCAATCAGCGTTCCCCTCATCTACCAAATGGTGACTCAAGAAATTGTACTTCCACTTACAGTATCCCATGGCACAATCTTGTAATCATCTGACCACAGTTTAAACCGGTAGGAGAAGCTTTTCATTACAGAACAGCTTCAGCAAGAGCTAGAAGTGGCACAGAACCATGAACTAGAGCCTCATCTGATCAGTGCAAACTCTGCAACCTGCAACAGCCACCATCACATGGATGAAGCATCTTGGACAGCCATTATCATCCATGGTGTGTTCACATTACACTTCCCAGCTAAGTGCAACCAAACTTTGAAGAATACTCATTACATCAGCCTAGTCAGTCATGATAAAGTTCTTGAAATGAAAAAGCAAACAGTACCACAATTTTCAGTTGAAATTTAAGAATGGTATTAGCAACATTTTTCATACATATGCTTTTAAGTCAAGTGAAATATTTGATTTATAGATGCCCTTTTCAAAAGAAAAAGCTAACAGCAACCACATCCCTGAGTTCAAGCATGAGGAAATTCAGGCTCGCAGACAGGATTCAGCCACTGGCTCAAATCTGTCCAATGTGCAACAAATGTGAAGGCAGATTTTTCCCTCAACAGTATCTCCAAACTTACTCTGCTGGCCCAATCTCAAATTCTGGCTCATCCTTCTGTAGTTGGTGACAAAAGGCAGAAATGGCAGGAGTTCAGAAGACACAGTCTGAACCTTATGGCAGAGACCAATACTTGAAATTGTATACCAGAGCAAGTATTTTCCCATTCTATTTTTCTTTACAGGGGAGTTTTCTATTTTCCTATTTTTAATCTTCTTTTGACACCTTCCTTGCTAAATAGCAAAGGAGCTGCTAAAAACACAAACATGCACCACTGAGAGAAAAGGGGGAAGAGAGGTGCAAGTCTCACTGTGTATGAAAAAATTAACACTTCCTTTCCACAAGAGTAGAGGTCACTTCTAGCTGAGCTTCTTCAAGAAACAAACAACTGGAAAAAGAATATTTGAATGTTACTTAATATGGCAATAAAACGGTTAATGAGAAAGACAAACCAAATGAAATATAATCAGAGAAGCCTCAATGCAAACCTTGTCAGATCTCCCCATGAAAAGGTAAGAAGTTTCTGGAAACCTTGTCTTTTCGTGGAAGTGAGAAGCATTATTATACCATTTCTAGAACAGCTATTTGTCATACTAGTTTAGCTTACATTAGTGTCTGTCTTACTGATTTCTTTTTCCCTGGCCTCTATTTCTTATTCAGGGAGTGACAGTGTTTCCAGAAAAGGTGAATGACCTTCTTGGTACAATCAGCAATGTCTGGCTGGCTGACCTGCATGATGTAACACTGAACCTGCACAGCCAAGGTAGATGTGGGACTCCAGGTCCCTCCATGACAGACAACATATGACTTTTTGGGGAACTGTGGCACCTAATTTTACTGCTCATGGGAAAATACATTTAAAGCAGGTGTTCCATCAAGGTGAAAAGTATTCATTTCCCAGAGAAAGGGAAGTCTTCCCTTAGCATTTACTATAAGGAAGATGTTCTCGTCCCTGATTTAAGGATGGATCTGTAAAGCATCAGCCCACCATTAGTGCAAAAAGATCTGAATTTCTTACAATAGTGTTAGTTTTTGTTGCAAGTCAGTCAAGCACAGGGCATTTCACCGCACTTTGGAGAGAAATCCTGTATATCTATCACCTCCTTGAGGTAGTCAAAATTTCTGTTTGCCTTCAAGTACTATAAATGAAGCAGAAGCTCTCATACTCCCAAAGGCTTTTATGGATAATAAACAGGAAAGCAATTTAAGCTTGCTCTAGTCCTACTGCTTGAAAAACACAGAAGAAAATACTGTCTAATGCTGTTCACAGCTTTGAAACAACCATTTAAGCACATATTCCAGAAATACACTAAACCATTAATCTGTATGTGTTACAATGGCTTCAGACAAGACTTCAATCTATACTATATTTAACATTTACATGTTCCCATGAAAAATTTCATGTTTTAATCCTGTGAATCAGAATTATCAACTTAGTGGTGCTTTATACTTAAAAAAACCCCCCCATAGATTGCACTGAAATTTTTCTGTGCTTTAGCTCTAATTTCCTAATTTTTATTCCAAACCATTAAAAATGTCAAGAAAAAAAATATTTTACCCATGCCAGAATATGTGGTTCATGCTTAGCACAATAGATCTCTGCCCACGCATGCATTCATACATCAGATAGACCCCAATTTCATTCTAGCATGTCTGACCTCAATCTTTCTGTGCCTTGTTGTATTTTGAGTTAGCTGATTATATGCATCAAGTTATTTGTTTCAGTATGACCAGTGAAGGCCTGCATGCTGCATGTTTTCCTCTCAGCTTGCCACAACATAAGCCATAAGCAGCTTGATTATCTGACTTATCACATTCATGATAGTAATAGTACGATCCTAGTAAAAGTGAATCAGGGATAAAAATAGTCTCAAAAATAATTTCCTGGGATTTCCTGGGTTTGGTTAGTATTAAGAAAGAGCTCATAATAGCAAGAAAATTAATACTGTGGGGGACCACCAGATGGATGTTTTATTTTTCTAGTAACTAAATATAAACATGTCACAAGTCTTGCCTCGAAAAACATAAAAATAGACCAAGCTCAGCTAAAACTCTTAAAACAAAACAAAAACTCCCATACTTTAGTTTACCAAATTAGTAGACAACGTCATGAAGGATTATGGTAGAAATATCATATGTCTCACTTTGAAAAAAATTTCTAAAACAAATACCTATTTGTCACAGTGAGATGTCTTACTGATTTTATAGTTTATAATCTGCTAGAGTTTCTCATCAAATTATAGTATTGAAGGAACAGATTACTGCACAGCTTGATGAGGGTTCTTCCTTACCATAGTTCTACTTGATCCTACAGCAAATCTCTCTTTCTTTCTTGGAAAAGGAGTATTTCATAGATTGAAGAATAAAAAGTAGCTTATTTTCCAGTTTCAGATACACAGCACATATCCACAACACCTAAAGGAGTACTACGCATCTGATTTTATCATGTTTTCATGGATGATTTAACTTCAAATTCAAAAGCAAAATGCATTTTTCCCCTTACTGTGAACCACAGAGTTTTCCTCTGTCCTTAAAAACAAGAGGTTCTGGATTCCTTCTCCATTCCAGGTCTATGCAGATATCAGGTACAAAAAACATTTCATAATCTTACCTAGAAGTTAAAAGCTTTTGATTCAGTTTTACTACAATTCAATTTGGCAAAGGAAACTTCAGAATGATGAAACCATTTTAAATCATTTTGACCCAGAACAGACAGAAAGAAGCAAATAATGAAATATTGACAATATCCTAGGAAGGCAGACTTACTGTATATGCTTTCTAACAACAAAGGAAAAGCAGAAATTCAGGTATTACTTTGGGGAAAAGTTAGTCTGAAACTAAAGAGATAGCTGATTTTGTTTTGTTTCAAAACTCATGAAATATTTTTACTTTCCTGCTGTGGTGTTTAGCCTTAATTAAAATAAAAATGCCCAAGTAAAAAGTCACTAATTGAGAGGAGCTTTGGGCACGCTAACATTTCTCTTGTAGCACAGTTGTTAGAATTTTTTTGTCAGTGGGCATTTCTAAACATGGAACTGCACAGTGAATATAAATAGTTGCATGTTAGATTTCCAGTTAAATCCGAGTTGTTTCAAAATATTACTGCTTTTGTTACACCTAAATTGAGATACAGATATATATAAAAAAATATATATAAAAGGGATTGCTTCAATACATATTTACCAAAGGAAGCCTATTTTAAAGTTGCAAGCCCATAGAGTGATGCTCTCTTTCAGCAGTTCTAACTGAAAATTCCATTTTTTTATTATACTGTGCTAAAAAAGCTCAGTGCCATACATAAGCAGAGGTACTAACTAATGCAGAGCTGCTAGAATGGTGTCCATGTTCCAGGTTATATTTTCTTTTCCAAGTTTGATCAATATTATCCTAGAGAGTAGTACCTTTGGAAATAACAAGATAGTAAGTCAGATGGAAACTGAACTGCAGAACAGGTATGCAAGGAAAATATGTGAAACAGGAGGAGAAATCACAAGCAAAAATTTTTTTTCTAAAGCTTTTTACCCCAGAAGTGGTCTATGAATTCTTAGTTCATATAATTATGTTGGCTTAGTTAACACATTTTTAACTGGCCACAAAAAAATCCACAATGTACTAACAAAGGCAAATTCAGATACAGATCCTCAAGTTGCCTTGATAAAATACACTTCAGGAGGCATGAAAATCTGGCTTGGAATTCTCTCAGGAAGCAGATTTTCACAGATCTACTGAACCATCTGGCATTCATAGATTACCGAAAGAAACACTGAGATCATCTCTGAAATTATAGAGAAGTGGGCCAGGCCTGATTCCTGGAGAACTGTAACCACAAAAAGCAGCATCTCTGATGCACTTAGTTAACACAAACTGGATTTATCACCTCATGGTACCACCTAATCAAAACAGTTGATATTGCTTCAACTGCTTTAAACATAGATAAGTAACACTCTAGAAGGTTAAAACAAATAAATGAATAAATAAATATTTTAAAAAGATAAGGACTGGAGTTTACTGCAAATTCATTAGAGTTTTTAGGAGCCCAAATCTTACTGATCTCAGCAAGCTCACAACTCAGAATTTGCTATTTGGAATATTAATTAAAATTTGAGAGGAAAGAGAAAATGACTTTTGACAAAGTGCTCATCAATCTGTTTGGAAATCAAAAGAAAGATGAAGGAAGACCAAAAAGTGACTTGTCTACAGCATAAGTGTCTCAAAGAGAACAAGAGGAGAACAACAACAAAAAAAAGCTTCTCCAAGGCAGCAAAGGGCTCTTTAATATAGTGAAGAAAGCCACAACAAATATTGTCTAAAAGCTCCAGTCAAATTCATGTAGGAAAGCATGAATTTTTAATAATGAGGTTGACGAATCACTCAAATCATCATTGAAGGAAGAAGGGTTTTTTTTAGCTTCTTAAAAACAGTGACAATTTTCTCATCTGCCTCCATATCTTCATCAGTAGGCTTGATATAGCACTTCTTTCAGCATGCAAGAATATAAATATATGCCTAATGGGACAATAACAATCTGCTAATATTTTATTTTCTTTTCAAAGTGAAAGGTTTCTGCTGAAAAAAAAAAAACCTAGTAAAAATTCATATTTTGGGGTTTTTTAGTTTTACTGTAATCAAGATGTGATGTGTTGATTTTGTGCACAATAGTTAAAAAGTTCAATGGCTGCAGGTTATTTATTGCATTCAAAAATCCAAAGAAGAGGGAAAATATTTTCCTCAAGACAAAATTTACAAATATTTAGTTCAATACTTGTGGAAGGTAAGAAAGACAGTGTTTCTGAGAGAAATATTAAAAATAAAAAAAAAACTTGAATATTTATTGAGCAAATCATATGGCCACTTAAAGAATGCAGACGGCATCATTACTTTCTCCAAATTATCATAAAATACTTACACTGTTATCAAAAGAACTGCCTTTGTGTTTAATATGAGTATTTTGTCTTATGGTATTGTGAGAATTCAAGCCCACGGTGAGTTTTGATAACTGAACAAAGTGAAAGAACACTGCTTGGAAGGAAAAAATTTCTTCCCATTTTCATCCTCACTCCTGTCTCAAGTCTGTTTCCTGATTGTTTCAGCATCTTGGCAATTTCAAGTGATTCTTTTCCAAACATGTGAAACAGACCTTTTCTCATTAGCCGAGCTGAAGAAAAAGTGAAAAATATTTGACTTCTGATTTGAACAAACTGCCTGTTACTGACTCAGTTGTCACCAACATTCACCTCAACCCAGGTCCAACTTTTCCTAGCAGATCACTGCTACTGCTGCTACCGGTTTGGCTGGGGAACCACACCACTGTAACAGTTTCAGAATTGTATACTATTCACCAAACTGCTATGGAGGGTAGGCAGGTAAGGAACCATTTATCTACATTTTTGGTTACTTGCTGCTCCAAGGCAGAACCCAAAGCAGATAAAACTAGAAATCGTAACACTAATGAAAATCTAATATCTAGGATTATATATTCCAGTGTGACAAACTATGAATTTAATGTATCTAAAAAAATTGTCCTAATGAAATAAACTCCTGAGTCTATAATGTCCAAGTAGTCACTAAAGAATCATGGGTTGTTTGTATTACAGATGTGGTACAGAAGTCCAAAGAATCATCCATTCAGAAAAAGAAAAGCTAGGTTATGGTAACAAATCTTGGAAGGGCAAGTCAGCCCTTTTAGTAGATTTTACAACAAACAGGGGACAAGTAGAAAAATGAGGATGCAAATACCTAATTCTAGTAAAGGAGAAGACATGAACTTTCATACTCATAAGCAAATCAAATTTCTTTATTTAATGAGTCTTCAGAAAAATCTCTCCTAGTGTAGAAACTTCATACTTCACTGAATCACAATAACTGTATCAGCTGTTAGTTTGTTGCGGTTTTTTGTTGTGGTTGTTTTGGGGTTTTATTTCCCAGAATTGTAAAAGGCCTGTGCAATTTTTAAACTGCATCTAAATAAAATGTGTGGTATTCCCAAGTTTCTGGAAACATTTAAAACACTACTGAAGCTCATTTTACAACTAAATGCATTACCTTAAGCATTATTCAGTTACATGAAAACAATCTCCTTGCATCTGAGTTCAAGTATCATATTTTCAGTTTAGCAAATCATGTTTTTCATTTATCGTTCTTCTTGCATTTGAAATAGGTTATATTACATTACTTATCTATATAATTCAGGTACACAGAAAATAATTAAAAATGCTTCATCCACAAGTCTAGTTCTTCTTTCATCTAATGAGAAGAATTAATATTTCAGCCTTTCTACTACTTGTATAACTGTTGCAAAACCAAATGTTGGTAACACAATGCCAAGTTGCCCCTTCCCCAACCAAAGGCAAGTCCTTATTACTTGCAACCCAGACAAGCTTGTTGTTCAACATCAAAACCTAACTCCACACCAGCCATTACACTTAACATGTAGCTTCCTAAAGATAAGATTCATTGATTCTTCAATTGGTTATCTATATGTATTTTTTAAACTAGAAAGAAAAAAACCCTTTTGGTATGATTTTTACAGATCACTGTAGAAGTACATTGGTTACAGCAATTACTCCTGCAATAAAGATTGACTAGTATGTGCTATAGCTGCTAGGTAGCTCTGTTGAAATAATTTGGACTATAAATAGGGAGAAACAGATTACTGACAGGAGGTATGGCTTATGGCTCCTTCTATTTCATCCCTCAGCATTAACACAACCCATCTGAAAGGGACTGCAACTCTTTTCCAGCCTCCACTCAACAAGCACATATGCTACGGTAGCTGAAACACTCAGGCAAACTGACTTCAACCTAGATTGCTCCGAGTGATAATAAAAAACTTTTAGTCTAGAAACATAGAGTATTTCTGTGGATTCAGAAAGCATTTGAACTCTTACCTATTGAAATATAATCTGCAACAGAAAGCAAACTATACCACGCCATCATTTGGACAAGATCCTACTTGCATTCCTCAAAGATAAACTTGTATATTTCTAGAAATTGCTAGAAATCCCCAGTAGCAGACTGATTGAGTCTCTATCTTGATTTCAAAGAATCTTGAAGCCATTCAACATATGGGTCTGGAATATTTTTACCTTGTCACTTGCACCTGAATAGAAGAACACTCTCTTCAATATAGAAAATGTGTGCAAGCTTTATTAACCTGTTCTCAGTTGGTGAGGGCTTTTTTAAGACTGGGAAAGCTTAGTTTTAATGGCCAGAATACCAGTTCTTCTCTCTTGGACGACAGCTATTGAGCACTAGAGTCATCTTTCTTTTCCTCGTAAAAATCTTAGAACACAATAACAAATTTGGATTCTCAGGAAGTCTCTGGTCTGCAGAAGTCACATCGACAGCTCAGCTTAAGATACTCCTATGCTGGCCCCTTCAACAGATATATATATCAAGAATGTGAATGAAGAGAAGATATGAAAAAGAATGTAAAGACAACGACACATAATTTTTCTCAATTTTTAGTGAAAAGCTCTAATTACACTTTGCCTGAAATAGACTTTTCATTGTGATCTATTATCAAGCTCAATTTTAGATCTATTTGCAGAAGTAAAAAAGAGATATTCTATTTATTTTCCACTGAAGTATGCAATACGTGAAAATACAAGTACATATTCATATATATATATGTAATATGGAATGCAAATACTGCATAGTAAGATTCTCCTGTTAGAGCTAAAAGTGCTTTAAACATAAGAGAATCAATGGAACAACAAACAAGTAATATCTTGAATATAACACGGAGTTATTTCAATATAAAAATCTGAAGAAGCAATGTAAATCTGTGTTTATGCCAGCATAATCAGGTATGATCTGTGGAAGCACTTTTAAAATTAAAACAGGAATTATAGTACATTGCATAAGGACTTGAACAAAAGCTTGTTATATCAGCTTTCTTCTTCATTTCAATTAGGTAACATAAAACAATTTTACTACTTCAAGTGCATTTTTCAAGCTCACAGAATAAAACTAAAGAATTTGGGCTGCTCAGAAAAGAACATCATCATTAGAATGTAAAGCCAGGGAATAAGATAAAGGTTTATGAAATATTTTCAGGAGAACATAAAAGACCTTAATCTCTTTTTAACACATGGAAATAAAGAAAAATATCAGTGGCCGGATATACATCTTTCAAAGCACTTTTAGGACTTCTTAGATTCTACACTTTATTAATAAAACAAGTGTAAGCTTGGCACTTACCCACAGATGCATAATCATTGGGAAGTTCAGGATAAAGTTTGTTTGTATTCTTTTTAGCTGAAAGAGAAAATAAGGTAGCAACTTATATGACATGCTCACATATATTGTTATATTCCATATACTGCTCTTCTAATACCAGTTCAATAGGTATTAAATGATTACAGTTAACTAAGGAGCAGTGCAGGAGAAAGAAATATGGACTTTGCCTCATATCCTTCACTAGACAATTAAGTTAACAAGAGGAGCTGCACAGTAAAGCCTCACTTTGAATTAAAGCACTTTGTTACGACAAACTGTCAAAGAGCTGAAATTCTGCCTCTTCTGCTCTACTGTAAAACCTCTAATGATTAAAACATAATGACAACTTAAAGAGAAACTATGATTTCTAGAAACCAAAAGTTTCTAGAACTAAGACTAGCAGTTTCTGTTCTTTTTACTAAGAAGTTTCATTGTACTATGGGGCTTCTATGTATCCAGTATAAGAAATATTTCCTTTGAATTATTACATGATTCTTTAACTATAAAAACACTGTTTCTATAGCAAATCTGTCAGACAGAAAAGGTTTATTAATATAAACAAATGAAAAAATCCTTTACTCTTTATCACTCAAGGCACTATATCAACATACTTTCAGTGCTTGTCCAAGGAAGAGGATTTAAAAAACATTTTTATAGAGGCAGCTAGTATAATAACCGCATAGCATTAAGTAGCTTTAATGCTCTGATTTTATGAAGAGAATTAATTAGTCATTAACAAAAATTTTCACCTGGTGGTGTAGGTCTAACAGTGGGTTTAGGTGGCTCTGGTCTAGATGATGGTCTAGCAGGTGGGTCACTTACCTAAAAGACACAAATTTTTAAAAAACATTGCATCACATCTGGACCTACCTTGTGACTTCAAAGCCTAGAAGTATGTCAAGTTACACTGAAAAAAAAATTAAATTAGTCTTTCTTCATGGAGCTTAGGAACTCAGAAGCATACTAAACACTAGCGACATACACGACACTGAAGTAAATCACCACAGGTTTAACAAAGCTTAAAGCAAATGCTTTGTCTATCAGTAACATCAACATCTGTAAGAAAGTATCTGCTACAGTCCCAGTATTACATTATAAATGTGATTGTTTGAATGGAAGACAGAAAAAGTAGAAAAACTAAGAGTATCCAATTTGCAATTAACTTGATTAAAAATACTTGATCAAACATTCCTAATCATCACCATAGATTAGGTGATGATTAGATTAGATTTGCACTATTACAAAACAAGGATATACTTTGTTATTCTGGAAGATACAAAGCAAATGCAGCAACATTCTTGTCCACAAGAGCCTAGCAGGGAAATACTTGAACAAATGTTCACATGCAGTAACTGACATGTGCTATACCTTCAGTCTTCCAATAGAGAAGTTAAAAATGCCACATGAACATCAGCATTAACACTGACTAGGAACAGCTTAGGAACAGAGAAAGCCTATATGAAAAAGAAGCGCACAAACCCTTCCTTGTTCCCTTACAGATTTTCCTGGATTATTTCTTTGCTCTTCATTTTCATACACTTCAGTGAAGGATGCTAGAGTTTCATAAAGATCATTTGCTTGAGCAGGGAAAGGTACATCACCAAGCAGGATGGCACTAGCAC
Source organism: Vireo altiloquus (assembly GCA_013396875.1). NCBI lineage: Eukaryota > Metazoa > Chordata > Aves > Passeriformes > Vireonidae > Vireo > Vireo altiloquus. The sequence continues at coordinate 340,516 of VZRF01006710.1, forward strand.
GAATGTCCTGCCCATAAAACCTGAAACAAATAAAAAAAATGGCAGGTATTTGACTATTATTACATTTCAAGTCCTAGATAAATTCACTTTGTGCAAATGCTTCTTATCTCTATCCCTGGCCCTGCATTCTTCCTCCTGATCATATTTTGAGACATGACAGAACTAGGTCAAAGCTGTAAGTATGGAATACTGACCACAGTCTCCATTTTCCTGCACCACTTGGAAGGAGGAGGTAGAGAAGCTGTGATTGAAGTGGAGTCCAGTAAGGGGGGAAAGGTGTTCCTTTCTAGATTTGTTCTTGCTTCTCATTATCTTATTCTCTTATTAACTGAAAAGAAATTAAACTAATTTCCCCTTGGTGAAGTTGGAGTTTTTTTGACTGAAATAGCAATTGGTAAGTAATCTCACTGCCTTTATCTCAACTTATGAGTTTGTCATCATACTTTTTCTTCTCATCCTGTTGAGGAGGGGGAGTGACAAAGCAACTGGGCTGGTATGTGGTGGCTAGCTAAGATCAACCTGCCACAGATAAATAATCCCTAAGCATTTAACATCATCTCAATACCCATTGCAAGATATATAAATTGAAGAAACTCTTGTCCCTCAAAAAATTCTAAACTGAGTATAGTATGTTTTCACAAAAACATCTTTTTCCAAAGTGAATGTGTCTTAGTTAACTCTGTCACTGCTTTCATGGAATCCTCTAGATTTTAAGAGATCTTACTTGCGATTTGTTTCTTTCCTTTCAATTAAACAGGTTCCTTCCAGAGATACACCTGCAAACAGGCCTCGAGATTTGCAGTATGTATAGACAGCAGCAGAGCTTCTCAGGGCAACGTCCCCTTCTAAATTTCTAGAAGGAAAAAGTTTTGGTTGATATTCTTCAATACAGTTTTGTAGCATGAAGAGCAATTGCCTTTTTCTTTTAATCCTTCATTTTATTTTAACCCTATTTTCAGACAGAAGCACAGAACAACGTTGTCTCATATGAATGCTCCCCATTAGGTCTGTGAGAGACTGGACTCTTCATGTTTTATGACTCAAAACAATCAAGGAGGCTTCAGGGTTTGCAACCTTCGAGGTAGTTTGGTGTGCAGTGAGATTCACTCAGGACAGAGGGGGAGGCTGCAAGCCAGGCTTTCAGGCTGCTAAGAGGCACATCCTGCAAGGTGGGTTGGCACCTTTTATCACGGTAATAGTTCTCCCTTACGCAACTCCCAATCTCTTCCCCGGGGAAGGTCTGATGGGGCATAACTGCCTCAATGCACTGACAAGAGAGGCAGCTGTCATGTCTGAAAAGGGATCATAAATCATCAAAGAGCCTCAAAGCACCCTCAGACTGATTCCTTAGGCCTTGCACTACAGGACTGAATGTGATGCAAAGTGATACAACAGATCCAGAGCCTGTGGCAAGAGACAGTGTCAAACATCCTCCCCAGGGGAGGGACCTGGGTGTTCCCAACTGGCCTGAACATGCATCAATCCATTGAACTCTAATCTTCGTGGAACCCTCACCACTGAGAAGACCAGAAGAAGACCAACAGGACACTGTTGGGATCCACAGAGTGGTGATATTTTCTACTCAATCTATCTCTCTGTCACTCTTTCTCTCCCCTCTTCCTCTTTTTTTATTTTTTTTCTCTCTCCCCCACTCCCATTTACTATTGAATAAAATCCAGACCATGGAATTCAGCATATGGTCTCGTTTGCACCTTATTTGGGCAGAGGCATCTCTGTAATAATTTTAATAACTGGATCTTAACAGCCTCCTCTGAAAACTATTAAGCCACACTTTAATCACATTTTTAAATGATCTGATTATGTTTGGACTGGTGACTGAAACCCTGTTCAATACTTCCAAATCCTCCTAGACTTTATGGTCAGCACAAAACACTTCAATTAAGGCCTTACTGGACCTCAATAGATTTGGAAGATTGTAGTATTTGTCCTTCACAGGATCACATAATATTTTAGGTTTAAAGACACATCAGGCAGTCATCTCAAAATAGATATAACATCAAATTGAGAGCAGGTTGCTCTGGACTTTGTCCAGACAGCTTTTGAAGAATTCTAAGGATATAATTCCACAGACACTCTGAGCAACCTGTATCAGTGCTCAATTTTATTCATATCAATTTTTTTTTCTCATATCCAGTCAGAACCTTCCTTGTTTCGATATATGAAAACTACCTCTCATTGTCTTGCTATGCACCTCTGTGATGAACTGGGGCCTGTCTTCCTGGTAATGCCCTGTTGGGAATGCAGCCTTACAAGGTCTTCTCTCATCCAGGTTCAATAAGCTGAGCTCCCCCAGTCTCGTTTTTCACACACTGCATTTCCCTGGCCATTTAGGTAGTCGTTCACTGCACATACTCAGGTTTATAAACAATCTTCTGTAGGGCTAAAACAACACAATATTCTAGGCATAGTCTATGAAATGTCAAGCAAAGGGGAACAATTACTTCTCACATCTACTGGTTACAGTCCTGTTGATGCAACCCCCTACACTGTTCACTGCCTTTTCCATCAGAAATCAACTGCTGGCTTAGCCCTACTGCCCACTAGGATCCCAGCACTTTCTCAATAGAGCAGCCACTCAGCCTGGCAGGGAAGGTTTATCCAAGGAACTTCTCCTGTGAGTGCAGAACTTTGCACTTGTCCTTGCTTAATTTCACGGGGTTTTGTGTTGGATTTTTTCTCTACACAGTCTAGGTCCATTGCTCTGAATGGTGGCCCTACCCTGAAGTGCATTGGCTGCAACCCCTGGTTTGGAGTCATCCACAAACTTGAAGAGTATATTTTGCAACTGCTCCTTTTTGTCACTGATAAAAATACCAAGCAGGAGAGGTCCTAGAAGAGTCTCATGAGGAATTCCAAAGAAATCTGGCTAAAGACTTCAACATGAACCATTTACCACTGCTCTTCTAACCTGGTGATCTGGTTCTTCACCTGTTTGCTAGTCTCCCCACTCTGACACCTATGTCCCAGCCTGGACACAGAGATGTTGCAGGACATTCACTGCTCTTCCCTGATCCACAGATCTCTCTCTCTTCCGTGGAATAAGTATCATCCTTTTATTTTGTTAGAAAAGATTAAAACCAACAGTAAAAACTTCATAATCATAAAAGAAATAGCCATAAGGAGGCACATATTCCATAAGTAGAGTCTGAGGTAGCTGGGCTTGGTAAGCCTGGAGAAGACTTGGGGCAAACCTAACAGCAGGCTTCAAGTATCTATGGAGGGGTAATCAAGAGTATGAAGCCAGGCTCTTTATAGCACCGTATGGTGGAAGAATAAAATGTTCTTAATGTAAATAGAAAAAAGAAATACTTTGACTGGATGTAAGGCAGGATATCTGAAGAGTAGAGCAGGCTGCCCAGAGAACCAAGCAGTTTCCATCATTGGAAACCATTACCCAACGGGGAAAAAAGGACTGAGCAACCTGACCTAGAGTCGTAACAGAACTCCTGCTTTGAGCAGGAGGCTGGAGTAGCAGTCTTTCAAGGTTCGTTTCCAAGTTAAATTATTCAGTGATTATTTCACCTCATCCTTCAAAGTAAACAGACTTAACCACTGAAAGGTTTAAAAGAAACTATTTGGTGTAGTTTTTATTTACTGTTGGGCAGATCTGTGGTGACAGAAAGCACAGACCCATATGTTACTAAAAATCATAGTTCTATCAGGCACAGGAGCACCAGTGCTCTTCAGTGAGCCTAGCCAAGCAGTCTCCTGCAAAAAGAGAGCAAATCTTAGAACACTTTCCTTCTATCAATAAATGACTTCATCACTAAAGGAAAAGAAAAGAAAAGAAAAGAAAAGAAAAGAAAAGAAAAGAAAAGAAAAGAAAAGAAAAGGTGATTGGCAAGAACGATATGGTAAAGTCAGCATACAGGCTGCCCAAGCTGTTCTGTAAAATATAAAAAAAATGCCACATCAATGTGACTTTTAAAAATTATCTTCCATATATACCTTATTAGGAAAGCATTTTACTCACCTCCCCAGAGGTCCAATTGCCACGGTAAGGTTTCCTCCAAGTGTAAGATTCCCTCCTTTGGCAAAAGCTTCTACTGCTCTTTCATGATTCAGTATTATCACTAAGTCTGAGACCTATAAAATATCAAATAAAAGTACTATGCTTTTTAAGAAGAAAGAACAGCAGAGGAGAAGAACTTTCTTTCTTGTAAAGGATTATTTTGAAACAGTTTTCATTACAAAGTTGATGCTTTTTCTGCAAGGTATTTTGTAATGAAAAATCCTTTCAACTACTTTTTAAATCAAATTTGACTGATATTTTTTCAAAGTTCTGATATGATCAGTATGTGATAACAGCTATAACAGAAAGTCTATCTTAATTCAAAATTCCTAATTGACAATTTCTTAGTTTCTATGGCTTATAAAAAAAATTATGAAAGCATTTTCAGATGTGAATCATTTTGATTCTTCCATAATTATATTAATAAAGGCAAGACAGAACTTACTAAACAAAAATTCCTGTCTAAAGGATAAAAAGCAAAAAAGGTACAGGTGCTATTGATAAAACTTTATATTCACGACAGGAGTTTATATATCTGTGTGTGGGTGTGTGTATATATGAATCAACTTTTTAAGACTTGAATATGAGATGTAGTCAGTTGCTTCAAGAACCTATTAAACCTAACAATTGAAGAGGTAGCAATGCACCCAAGGACTACTGCACCTGATCTTTCATCTGATGGACTTGACTGAAAGCCAGGTTCAGAAAAAAACTTTCAACTTACCCCAAATTCCAAACAGTGACAGCAGGGAATACAAGAGGAAATACCAGATTATTTGCAAAACAAGGCTGTCCTAGAAGTATTGCACACAGCATAAGAGAGGTATTTGTTATTAGCCCCCTGCTAACCTCCACCCCATCCCAAACAAAAGATGGCTACAGGAGCAGTTTCTGAATAATCCAGGGATTGAGGCAGAATGGCTTTCAGGATATGCTTCCTCCTCCTACCCATTAAGAGGATGAATCCATTATTAAAGACAGGCAAATCCAGAGTGAGCAAACCTTCAAGGAAAGCATTTATAGGAATTTTAAGACTTAATTTAAAGTCTTTAATTTGAGGTACCAAATCACTGTGACTTCTGAAGTTTGTGATTTTCTTCTTGTTATTTAAAACCATCCATAAGTATCACTACAACTATGTCAACTATCATCTCTCTTACAGGAATAAATTTCACCTAGTTTCTAAAACATCTAAGTTTATATAGGACTAGAAGAATAATGAAATTGGACTCTGGGCTCCTAAGTCACTCAGGTATTTCTGAATAACATACATTTTCTACAAGAAATAAAAAAGTTTGTGTTATAATAATGCCAGTAAGGAAACAGCATTTTGTAAGCTGACTAAAATTTCAAATGAAGGGCACAGTATCACTCAGAAAAAAAACGCCTCTCACAAATAGCTTCTGTATTGAAATTATTTAAGTATCAATGGGAAATGTCTATGTTATCTAAAATATCAGATGGGGATGATTGAAAAAAAATTTTCATAGATTAATCAAAACACATGGAAAGGCTTAAAAGGAAAGAAAAAACCAAACCAACCCCACAACAAAACAAACTCTGGGTCTCAAACTGAATGCTTTATAATGCATTCAGATCCTGTAGTCCAAAGAAAATCCAACAACCAAAGAAAATCCCTTACAAAAATTAACAATTTTGTATTTACATCATCCTTTAAAAAGTTCATGCACTAATGCCTGAGATCACACAGTGAACAATGAGGAGAGAATAAAATATTGATCTGTTGCTCATTATGTGAGTGCTGGCTGACTGGCTGCCAGGACAGGGATAGCTGGCTAGATGTAGATGTACTGGGGGCTGACATGGATTACACAGATGAGCTATACATGGATTCTTCTGAAGAGCAGAATGCCCATTGCAAGAGATCTTGTTGGTAGCACATTGTTACTCTGATTTTCTTTGGGAATCAGCAGAACAGAAGCTAAGTAGAGAAAAAGAGAAGGATGAGTCTGGAGGCTAGGGTGGGGAAGCAGAGGAAAGATGAAAACATACAAGTGTAAAGGAGCTGTGAGGAAAAAGAAATGGGAAGCAGAGGCAGAGTGCTCTCAGGGTTCAGCTCACCAGGGTTTCTCTGAATATGTTGGGAGTCCTTAACTTAAGCATTTCTGCTGGCTGGAAACTGACTCCTTTTCTACAGTATTCCTTCAGAGGAGGCATCACCAGTTTTGGTGCTTTCAAACTGAAGGGTCATGTCAGTAACCACGAGTGTTGAGTGGGAAACGTGTGAAGTACAGTAACATTAAGTGGAGTCCATTTTACTCCAACTTCAGTTCTTTAGTTTCTTGCCAGATGGAGTCCCTGTGCTCTTTAGCAAAGCACTTGACACAGTATTAAGTATAGGATACTTTTTCAATTAACTTCGATTGTCTTATACGTGAACACTGACAGGAAGCTTTGCATAAGTGAAAAACTCAGTCTGCTAGAGGTGAGAAATCAAGGAAATAAGTGTCAAGTCACTTATTTTCATCTAAATGTCTCCTAACAATTTGACTGATAGGATCAAACCCCCTCTTTTGTTTGTCTTGCATAAATGGATTTCATATTAAAATTTTTTGTACATAGAAGTAGATTCTACTGTCTCACTAACATTTAGATCTTTATCAATGAATTTTAATTTCTTGCAAAAAAAGTTACCAACAAGTATTTTAAATGCAAAATCCTACCTCAATTCCAATTTCAAATCCACCACCAAGGCCAGCAATTCCTATTGCAGAAGGAGCAGACCAGGCTGTCATGTAAAACAAGATAAATTTACGGATTTTTAACCACATATTACAAGAAATACTCATTTTATTATTACACTTTAAAAATGCTAACAAATTTTCTATTTAAAATTATGTTCAAAACCACTACAATAGATTCCTAACTATAATGCTTCACCCTACAGGAAAGGATTTAATAAATACAAATCCTCATGATCTAAACAATTCTTTGTTACAAATTATTTATCATACACTTGTTCATAATCAGATATAATAATTTTTTAAAATGAATTTTATACTATGTACTTTTATATTTCATTATTTTCCACAAAGATACTGTTGTATCTTTCATGTAAATGAAAGCATTTACATTTGGTCAAACAAAGGTACGAAGATCTGAAAACAGCTTTCACACCAAACATTGTCACCTGTCACCTACTTGCCTGACTTATCACACATCTCCTGTTTTATGCTGTGAAAAGAATAATGAATAAAAAAATTTTATCTCTTTTAATTCTCTCATGAAGTACAAAAGGAAAATATCCACTTACTTCCATTAGGAAGACGAGCTAATACAATTCCACTTCCACCTCGAGCAGTCACCAAAAATCCAGCCTTGATAACAGACAAAACTGCAAGGCCTTTGGCTTTAGCTATCACATGAGCTGAAACAGCAAAATCATTTAGTCAAGACCTGGTAAGAGAAGTTCTAAGAGAAGGGGAAAACTCAACATTTAACAAATTTGAACATATAAGAGTCAAATAATCAAAGCACAAGCTTAAAGAAAACTGCAAATAATGTTGAACTGATAATGACACCTCTATCACAGAAAAGCACAAACCTAGCTGCAGGTCACATTAGCCTGTCACAATCTATACACTGCCACAACTGCTTTACCTGTCCTGATTAGCATGCATAGAATTAGTTTGTATAGTGCTACACACATTGTGTGTGAGTACCCTTGGCAAGATGAACAGAAAACAGGCAGTGAATAGCTGACAACCATGTCTCCACAAATTTTTGGAGGAGTCCAAATTTAAATCACAGCAACACAGATCAGCCTAAGAAGTTTGTATCATTAGACAGTGTCATCAGCCTGCAAATCTTATTGCAGACCTCCCAGAACAGAACAGTATGGATTCAAAACTACAACCAGCAACACCAGGCAGAGGAAGACACTAGGAGAGACACAGAGTAACAACTGCAAGAATAAAGAGGACAGCAGCAAATAGGAATGGTGAACAAGTATCAAAGGGAAAATGCACCCTGATCTCTTTGCTTCAACTCATTTTCATCTAGCTAATTCTAATCAACACAGATATTCAAGAGCTAGAGCTACTATTCCAGGTTCTCGCTTAAGAAGATACATTTACAGGGTTGAGCACGAGACAGTCCATCCATCCCAGAGGGAAGCCTTCCAATGCAGGTACCTTGTAGTGGTAAACACTCAAAAGATCTCTCCCAGTAAGTAACATCTGCCAAGAATACAGCAAACTGAAACTCTTTACTTCCAAAATATTTACAAAGAAGTTACGGCACCCATAACTTCTGAATGAATCTTCATTCATCTCTAAGTTGTGGTCAGTGAAAACAGAGAGAATTGGTAAAGACAGCATGACTGTCACACAAGGGAGTGCTGAAGATTTTAGCTGAATCAAAGCATTTTCTTTACTCACGTGGTATAATTTTATCTGGTCCATTTCTGGAAGTTATTTCTGTAAATTCTCGTAGTATTTTAGCTGCCTTTTTAGCTTCTGACTTCAAGTTGGAAGGTATAGGGTTGTTCACTGTAAAACATGAAAGAAATAAATTATGGTCAGTTTATCATATCTCATATGAAAAAATCAGTACCATTTTTATGGGAAAGGTGGTTCTTTACAAATAAAGAGTAAATCAAACAAACATGGCAAGCAAATGTAAGATATTATCTTCTGCATCAAATCCACATTTTGTTTCTGACAGTTAACTGAAGACACTACTCAGGAAAACATACAAGCCTGATTCTTTTATGCAATCTCTTTCTCTTGTACTTGTTCAGAATCCACACTGGTAACAGCAAGGGTGTTGGACACACATCCTCAGTTGTTCCTGTCACTATTTATTTATGGGTTTATTGCATATGAATTTGTCTAATGCCTTTTCAAACCTGCTGATACTCTGCCTTTGGAATTCCTGCAGCAACAGTTCACCTCCTACTTAAAGAAATACATGCTCTGTTTTAAATTAATCTGCTAGTTCCAGTGAATGCCTGCTGGCTCAAGTCTCACAAGTTCTGGTGAATGCCTAATGCATTCAACTTATCTACTGCCTTCATGCTTTTATAAATAGTCAAAGCCCGCAGCCTTCTTCACTCTTTCAGGAGTCTCAGCCTTAAAATCTCCTCAAGGTAGTTTCTCCATCACTGACCACTCTAATTGCTCTTCTCCATACCACCATTGACTCTACTGTCCTTCAAACAGCAGAGCAACTGGCGACTCATGAACACTAAAAGTTTCACACTTCTTCAGGCCACTTCTCTTAAAGAGCTAAACGTGGCATGTTCTGAAAGTGAAAAAAAATCTGTTTCAGACCAAAAAATTTCCTTTAGACATCTACTTCCTGTTGAAGGTCTTATCAATATTTTCTTTCCAATGTGATCTAACATAAGCCTCTCATGTATTTCAACTGAGGAAAAAGCACAGATAAGTTATGTTTATTTCATAAAGCAGCAGAGTACAGTAGCAAACACACAAGATCTTGAAATCTATCCTCCAAACCAATGAGGTCATCAAGTCTACAGAACTGTGTTTATTCCATTTTGATCCACCAGATCTGCTGTCACTAGTCAATGACTGGACAGAATCAAGTATTATAAAATATTATTATTCTGCAACATTATAAATACATTTTACGTATGAATGTTTCACCTGTAGATTTGCAAAAAGAAGCCTTAAGTGCAGTTAAAGATAAGACTTAATCTTGATTGTTACATCTACTAAAATCCCCCAGAGCTATCACTTAAATAATTCTTGTTTTCCTGTCTGGACATAACAACACTCACTATTTCCAAGTTTATCAGCAACAAACTGTCCAGCTAACACATAAATATATTGTCAGTCCAAAGATGCATCTAGTCTCATGTCACATCTCTGAAAAAAAACTAGTGACAGCATTTCTGTAAAATTCTACTGTTCCTAAATTCACAAACACATAAAAAAGACTGTGCATAAAGAAACAACATCCAGTCAAAAGTGGACTATTTTATAAATTGGCATTCCCAGAACATTCATTCATCTCTTCACTCTGGGCAACATTCCCACCCAAAACCAAGAAGATGAGGACTAAATGTATTTTGAGATTACATCAATGAATTTAGAGAGCAACTCAGCCCAGGCCGAGTGAAGCACATAGCAGCAAGTCAGCCAAGTTTCTGTCCAGGCTCCGTTCATTAGAATACAATACACCTCCACTTTTCAAAGAGAGGAATATTTCTCTAGTATGTTCTCCAGGCAAGAAGGAAGATTCCATGAATAAGAGATATTTTGACAGCTGAATGTCTGGATTAGTGTGCCCTGAGACAGCTTGCAGCAATATTTGGCTTTGGTGAAGATGCAGAAGGTATAACCTTGGTGAGTTGGAAATGACATCAGTCATCAGAAGGTTGTGCAGAAATATCAGCCTCTCTGGGAACCAAAGGAAATATACAGAATGCAACAGACTCTAAACCACACTGCAGTATCAGAGTAGAAATATTAATTCTATCCTCTAATCATCACTTCTCCTTTCAGAAAATTAAAATGATAGCAATGATCCTGAGTGTGAAAGGATAGGAAGAGGCATGGCTCTAAGAGCTCAGGATATTCTGAAAAGTTCTTGGCAGATGAATTTTCTTTGATGGTTACGGTACTAAAATTGTCAAACTGCTTGCAGGAGTTTTGAACATGCATTTCTTCTGTGATTAGAAGGCTTCCCCAGGCTGGAACCTGGCTACATGGCAAAAAGAGAGGCCAGCGCAGCCCAAATAAAACATGAACTTGCAATTGCTTTTGGTAGATTAACAAACTGGGGTGGAGCAAATGTCCCCATTACTTCTGTTGTTTGTACTTCACTCTGCATTTTCAAGGTCAGAAGGCAAACATGACCAGCATGTTGTAAGAGAAAAATAAGATTTCTGCTTTTGGATGGAGATACACTGAGGCAGTCCCAAAAAGCATATTGCAACACCATTCTCCTCAAACAGGCATGAAGAATAAACCTAGCATATTATAATTGTAACTAATAATTAACATTGTAATACACAGTGTGTGCCCATTTGCAAAATCAGGTGAACACTTCTAGATGTAGGTTTTCACTTGAGATACTTTGCAAGTCTTGAAGTCTCGAGTTTGGGAAGGGTCTCCTACCCAGTCTACCCAAAATACACATTTCATGGTACTTGATTATTGTTGTGGTTCAGTGAGATTAAACTGTGGTAAAATGGACAGTTATGTGCCTGAACATGCAGGACTTCTAGCAAAGTGATCAAGACAATGAAAATAAGATGTGTACACTGAAGATAAAAAAACATTGGGGAGATGAAAACACCAGGGAGTTAAAAAACATTAACTAGCAAAAGCAAGCATTATCCAGCTTCTAGATCAGAGAAATAAAATAAAGTTCTGCGTTCTTCTCAAACTCTTCTTCCTTGCCTTCACATGCATTCCTTCCTCCCCTTTGCTTCTCTTAGGCTAATCTGAGAATCCAGAGAAACATCTCCAATTATTCTTCCTACTACTAAAAAAAAAAAAAAATCCCTTAGCTAAATCCATGGAGAAAATATGCGGTGTTTTCAGACCTAAAGTCTGCAAACAGAAAGACTAGAGTGGGGAAAAAAATAAAATCACTTTACAGTTTTCATAAGCATTTTCAGATTCAAAATTGCTTCAGAAAGATTTGATGGTTACCAGAAAACACTGTGTGCATGGCACTGTGCCCGGAGGAGCTACTTTAATTAAAGACAATTCAAAGCTGAAGTTCAGGAGTCAGCAAAGGTAATACTGTTACTACTTCACTGTCCATTCACCTCTCAATACATAACTGGTTGCTCTGAGCAACCTGCTCTAGTCAAAGGTGTTCCTGCCTATTGCAGGACGGGTTGGATTAGTCCTTTTCCCTTCCAACCCAAACCATTCTATGTCTTACCTGCACTATGATTCCAAAAATTGTATTCTAAAATACAAACTTTGCACAGAAAAATAGCATTACTTAAGCAAATTGAGAATTAGGTATTTCCACTCCAACCCTTCTAAAAAAGGTAATTTTTTTTGGTGCCACATAGTGTGGGGTACCTTTATTACCAGCGAATGGAGAAACTGGAGAAACACTCATCTAGCTGTACACTACAACAGCAAGCACAGAAAAGTTTAACTTCCCATCCTCCAACTAACAGCAGAAATTTAACTTTCTCCCTGTATCACTTGATTCCTGCATCATTTATTCTGTGTTCTTTGGGTAGCTACAGGAATTCACTCCACTATTATCCCTTGTTTTTTCCCTTCTTACCACAGACTGAAGTAGTGAAGGATTATTTTTCTGGACTAAGACACAGCAGGTGGATTTGACAACAACATTCTGCCAGTTCATTTGCATGTGGCTAGACTTGGGCACTTTCATAAGCTAAGAAATGGGGGCTATTTCTAAAGTACAACAGAGGTACAGAAAGGGGAAAAGGAAAGGAAAAAAGAAAGAGGTTAAACACACTACCAACTGAAAGCTACACGTTGTAGAGAAGGGCTGCAAGTAAGATTTGCATTTAGACAGTAGCAGGCATGAAAATTAAAGTGACATTAATTGGCAAGCAAACATGCCACAGAGAAGTTTTAACAACAGGCAGGATCAATTAGTCACCTGATTCAACACTTTTCATGCTGAAAACCAACAAGTTACTCAAAGTGGTAACCATATGATTCTTCCCCCAGTGGCTCACTTTGAGTTCCTTTATTTACTTCTATAATGTTGTGTAGATACTAAGGAACTGGCAGGATGCCTACAGGAGCTTTGAGGAACTGATGACTTGTTTAAAAAAAAAAAAAAACGCAAGCAAATCCACACCCTGACCTTAAATATGTATAATGTGATGCCTGATAAGGCCTGGCTGGACTCCCATTTTGGTGATTGTTAGAACCACAGCAGAAGAAATATAGTATTTTTATCACTGAGGAAAGGGGGAAGTTTGGCTCTCCCTCTTGGGCTGTGCCACACTCAAGATTTTGTTGACTGAGTTCAGGATTATATATAAGGAGAGTCAACAATCAACACTAAAAAGGCAAAGTTTAATGGTTCGATATATAGTGTATATATAGTATAGCTGAGGCCTGACTCTTACAATTAAATTTTAGATCAATCAATTTCATAAAACTTTGTCCTAAGGCAAAGAAAATTATGGGTTTTTCAGTAAAAATCCCTAGTAAATCAAAAATAGCACAAATACGTCAGACAATCCAAAACTAGCTATTCACTTTAAAAAAAAAGGACTTGGAGGTTTGCATTACAAAATGGTGGCATCTGTCCCAAAAATACAATAGAAATAAAATAAATAAATATTATAGTGAAGGTAGACAAGTAAATTTGTGCTTCTATTTATTTTAATCACTCTATAAACAGACCAAACTGTGAGAGGGATTTCTGTGACCTCAAAAATGATTTCAACTTCTGTTCATCTATCAAATTGTCTTCCTCAAGCTTACCTTAGAATTTGAACTGTAAAATTAGTTCCTTAGAAACTCACTTAATATCAGAAGTCTATTGAAAAAATAATTTAGATGCATCTGCTTTTTAACAAAAATACTGTATGAAATATTTAGACAATAGCAGAATTTCCGTGTTCAGTTTACCTCATCAATAACATACGTAATAACCCTGTAGCACTGTCTTCACTATTGGCTTTTAAGTATGCATATCTAATTGCCTGTTTAGTATTCAAGCACTGCTCAGGAAAGAGGTAACCAGGAGCAGTAAGACAATAATATCTATCAGGAGAATAAACTGACTGATGGATTTGGAATGCCGTGACCAGAGAATGCTCAGCTGGGAGCAAGCTTCATTTGCACTCCTGCTTGTTGTTAAAAGGAGCAGATATTGAGCATATGTGAGTCAGCAACACAAACCCCAGGGGGGAATATCACACCAAAATTGATTAACTGCTTAATTTGTAAGCTGATGAGGCAAGTGCGTCAGCCTCTAATTTACATTCTGACTAACAGTAATAATTTGCTGGCTGAACATTTGGTGAAATTATCTGAGCAAGGTGCATTAAATAAATAAAGCCTTTTTACTTAAAAGCTATAACTAATTCTGATACAATCAAAATTATGCTGAATATGAACAGATGAAATAAAGCATAGTGGCAATACAAAAACCCAATCATCAAAAGTACAGTTTCAAAGAATGGATGACAAAGGGGAGACAAAGACTTGCATGCATATTTCACACATATGCTTCCCATGTTTGAGCTTGGAAGCATTTGGTGAAAAGTGGTCTTGTGGGGTTTTTTGGCTCCAAGAAGAAGAAAAAACAATGACAAATACCTCTATAAGCCTCAAACAGTTATATAGTCTTTACTTCCACTTCACTAAAAAGTTTAGAAGCAGCACAAGAATACATTAAGGCATAGCTGATTTGCAAATACCCATGGTTACATCAGGAACATCAATGCTCTAAGGCTTGTATGAACAGAGAGCATTCAAAATTAGGAACATTCATAAACATGAAAACTAGCATAGTCAAGAAAAGTTAAAAAACAACATTCTAATGGGGAGGAGAAACCTGAAAAACAAGACTGTGCAGCACTGGAAAAGGGCCTAAACAAGAGATTGCAATTTGGGATTACAATTAAAAAGATTAATGTAATTTTGGTTTCGCAAATGTGTAACAACATGATACTGTGGTAGCCAGCTCCAGCCTTGGGATTCATCTGCTACTTGGAATTCCTCGAACAGCATGCCAGATGTGCATCGTAAGCATTTTGCCCAGCCCAAGAAAAAGTGATGCAATACAGAGCTGTGGATGACAAGCAGCAGCCTATGCTGAACGTTTCTCTATGAGTCTCTCTCCATTTATGATTTCCAACACTTGAAGCCAATGACTGAAAGCAAAGAAGCCAGGTTAATGAAATGTCAAGAGAAGATCTGTGGAGTTCAAGGAAATAGCAGAATAAGTAGCAAAGGAACTTACAAGAAAAGGATGTTAAAAAATAAAGGCAGAAATGACCGTCTTCTTGAAATCCATCAGATGACTGTTGTCAGAGCCTGGGCTCCTTACTCCTGGTTTTGGAACCAACAGCAAGAAGCAGATACTGTTTCCTCCAGATTCCATGGACTGTGAACAAGGAAAGACTCAGAATGTATGCTTTGATCATCCTGCTACAAAGGACTAATGGTATAGGCAAGGAGTCTACGAAAGCAGTAGCAGGGAATGAGAAAGCATTACTGACACACTGGTTATGCCAATTGGCAAGGCTGTATAATTCTGACAGGCACTTCAAGAACAGCAAGGGAGACAGGAGACAACAGATCATCAGCGTAGGCAATGGAAGCAAAGCTGAAAAGTAGAAAACAGGGTCTCTGTAGAGTTAAGTTTTGCACTAAGCTCATGTATTTCTACCATGACCTTTATAACTTGGATTCCTGAAGTTTTACCAACTTCCATGCTTCACTGTTCATCAACAACACTGGTGTGAGAAGTCAGTGACATATCAGTGACAGTACAAGTTATGGCAGGGTATAAGTACTACAGCAAGCACTAAATGGCCTTGAAGAGTGTCAGCTGAGCTTCACTGGAAGACTCTAATGTGTGCTTTCACAACCCTAATGGTTTTTGTACTGTGAATTAATGCACCTACACTTTCCTCCTTCCCCACCCTGGATAACAAGTTGTTGACTAGATGGTATTGCATTAAGCTGGCACTCGTTGAGGTGAGAGAGGCAGAACAGATGAGAAAGGTCTGCAGAACATGCAGCTAACAGCATACAGAAATCAAGGAGTTGGAAATATTTTAAGGTTTACCTAAGACAGATAGAAATATATTCTGTCCAAACATTCCAGTAGAAGGAAGTAAAACAGTGCTTAAAAATAAGGCTGAAAATGAAAAAAACCCCACTCTTATCCATGTTAAAACCAGCCTGTTTTTCCATCGTTTACATGCAATAACCTGCTAAAGTTAGCTATTGACGACAGCATGTGCCCAGGAAAAACTTCATGAGCATACTGAAGCTACAACTAAATTCAGCCTTCAAGAACTCAAATATTCAAAAGGAATGACACATAACAGAAGACAGTACCTTCTCTAAAAGGAAAACAGCCTAACAATTCTACTTCAAACAAGAGAATCTCACAGACATTTCTATCAATATAGAAAGCTGAGATATTTACAGTATTTTGAACATTTTTTTAATGGAGAGGATTATAACAAGAAATTATTATAGAATTTTTGAAGCTTATATTTCCACACGTACATATATTTATACATTTAAATCACAGTAATTTGCATGGAGGGAGGAATAACAAATGCCATTGAGATTAATACTTCCGAAAACCTTTACGCAAACTTGCATCACATCTGTATGGTTATTGCAAGACAGCTAAGAAGTCAGACAATGAGAAGAAACACATTTGGATTTTGACATGCAAATACACAGTATGGAATCAACCCAAAATATAAAGAATCACAAGTCTTTATTGAAAACAGAACCATTTCAAACACAGAAGGCCTTTCATTGATAGAAATAAAGTAATGGAGATAGATGAGCAGATTTCTTCCTTCGTTCTCATCTCTAAAAGTCTGTAGTTTTGAAAGGTTTGTGTGTGTGTGTGTTTTTAGGTTTTTTTAAAATATATTACTATGAGTTATGGAAATCAAAATACTTCTGAAGATAACTCAAAGGAAGCCAGAATTATTGGAGGCATGTAAATGAAGCAACTCTAAACCTGGAGAGGGAAACCTCTCACCCCAACCTGCACATGCACTATGTCTACCATTAGCTGGTACTCTAAGGCAAGTAACTCTTCACAGCCTTTATTGGAAAATCATTGAATGGTTTGTGTTGGAAGGGACCTGAAAGATCATCCAGTTCCAGCCCCCTGGAATGGGCAGGGACACCTTCCCCTAGGCCAGTCTGCTCCAAGTCTCACCCAATGTGGCCATGAACACTTTCACAGACAAGGTATCCACAACTCCTCTGGGCAACCTGTTCCCAGTGCCTCACCATCCTCACAGTAAAGAACGTATTCCTAACATCTAATTTAAATCTCCCCTTTTTTAGTTTAAAATGCTACCCCTTGTTCTATCACTATCTGCCAGTGTAAAATGTCACCTTTTACGCATCACCTCTACCTCTTTTTATAGGCCCCCTTTCAAGTACCAGAAGGCCACAATGAGGTCTCCCTGAGGTTGTCCCTTCTCCACGCTGAACAAATCCAGCTTTCTCAGCCTGTCTCCATAGGAGAGGTGCTTCATCTGTTGCCCTCCTCTGGATTTGCTCCAACAGGTCCACATTTGTCTTGTGCTAAGAACTCCAGAGTAGGATGCAGCACTCCAGGTGTGGTCTCATGAGAGCAGAGTAGAGGGGCAGATTCCCGTCCATTGCCCTGCTGCTCATACTGCTTTGGATGAAGCTCAGGGTGCGGTTGGTTTTCTGGGCTGCAAGTGCACATTGCTGACTTATGTCCAGCACTTGTCCACCAGAACCTACAAGTCCTTCTCAGCAGTGCTGCTCTCAGTTCCTCTCCCAATCCATATCTGGGATTGCCTTGACCCAGGTGCAGCACCTTGTACTTGGACTTGTTGAACTTCATGAGGTTCTCATGGTATCACTTCTCAAGCTAGTCCAGGTCCCTCTCCATGGCATCCCATCCTCCTGTTGTATCAATGGCACTGCTCAGTTTTGTGTCATCAGCAAACTTGCTGAGGATAAGCACTGAATGTTGGTTTAAGGCTTTCTGCTAAGACTTTTTTAAAGGAGTAAGTAAACTTCTTCATGGTCAAGTTTTTATACTGTTGTCCTCTAAGCAGAGGATATTTTGTAAACTCAGGCTTACAGAGATAGAAACTGAGATGTTAGCTGATGACCTTTTTGAAAGCAAAGCAAAATTTACTTGAAATGCCATAATTATATAAAATAACACATCCAAAATAAGCTTAGGATCTGCACAGGCTATCTGATATAAATTAAACTGTATGAAACATGATAAAACTGTATGAAATGTGATACGCTTGTTAGCGGGATCAGTGTGACTACTGTCATGTGTAGTGTCCAAAGGCATAAAAGATTTTGGTCAACTCTATTGTTTACAAGCTGCCTTTTCAAATCTTGCTACCAATTATGCATGCCCTTCATGGGAACTCAGTATTTTTCACACGAAATATCCATTTTGTTAATGCTAAAATAACCCTACAACATGTAAAAAATGCCCCATTTCATCATGGCATAATTTTTATTACTTTTCTCCTCAAAGAGGAAAGAACTTAATTAATACAAACACAAAGTTGATCACTTTGTAACTTTACGTGGTATCAGTCCTCAGTCCCACTTTGAATTAATTATTTCCTTGAGGAAAGACAAGGAAAAAAAAGCCCTGTAACACAGAGTCTCCTGCATTTTCAAAAGCATTTGACAAGTTGGGTTCCCAGCAGTTTTTGTACTCAAGTCAGCTTGGAGAAAATTCGAATTAGAGATGCTGAGTTTCCTCTCATCTCCTTTTCTGATGAGAGCTGGAATACATGAGGGTAAAATGAAAGTGACAAAGCTGAACAATGTAAAGAAAAATGTGTTCCCCTTGTATATGTAAGATGTTTCAACTAGGTGATGTTCCTTATGTCTAAGGAACTGTGTGGTGTGTGAAGACAGTTGATACCAGCCTCAGGCACAGAGGATTTGTTCCAAAAAAGCATATTAGACATCTGTTCAGCTGCACAGGAGGCAGAGTAGTGGAATACCTGTAGCTAAAAGTCTTCAAAATTTTTTTCAACATTTAGCAATTACAAGAATACTAAAATCCCAAGTCCATAGTTCTACAACCAATTTGTAGCCTTTGCTCTACAAGAAAGGATAAACACAAGCAGCACGGAGAAGAAATCGCTCAATTTGTGCAAAAAGAATCAGAAAACAGCATTTTCAAGAATACAAAGACAGTGATGTGCTCTAAAACAAGCAAAAAAAGCAGAGTTATCCTGGGGTTTGTCTGAGACTCACTTGTGAACTCTTGCAAGAATTTGTACTACAAGAATTGCAGGCCTAGACTCAAAACATGCCACCACACGTATTGACCCTACACCCATGCCCCAGGAAACTGCTTGAAACCCTTTTAGTAAGTCTTTTATACACACTTATTACAATATGTTGGATGTGTAAACAATTGGCACCAAAGGGGTGCTACCCACCAAGCAAGATAAGTAGCATGACTGAAGGTAAGTCAGAGCTGCAAATTCAGTTCTACCTGTCTCACCTCATCTTAATACAAGAGTTGGTATGATATGTGAAAATTAGAAAGACGGCTAAGGGGAAAATATCAGAGGGAATCCCAATTTTGACTTGTTAGCTCTATTTTAATCATGAAGAATAAAGTTCAAGGCAACCCAAGAAGATTAACAAGTACATCATTACCCTTTGCACATGAAAGCTTTACCTAAATAAGGCTGTTTTTATACAAAAATCTTAAACAAACATCTTGTTTATCTTCTCACCAGGACCAGAAGTACAGAGAGAACAAAAATGCAACACATGAAATCCAGATGTGCATTACACAACAGCCCTCCATGCTACCATGAAAAAATATTAACCACCTTAACAAAATAGACTCTGCTTATTTCCCAATGAAAATACTTAACACTTCTATCAAGAAAACTGTCACCATCATTCTGATTCTCTCATTTCCACACTTCATAGATGTCCCAATTCACTATGCGTGTGAATCAAATCTAAGAAGTCACCAATTCCCAGAACTAATTAATTCCTACAATTAATCACACAAGAAACATTTCTTCAAGCTAAAAGGAATAAACATTTTAAAAGGGAAGGTGCTTGATATTTATTAATCAAGAATTTGAAGAGCCCTAGTTCTGCTTAAATTCTTAGATTATCTTGTTCACAAGAGCGTTTCTTCTCCACTAAGTCATATGGGGTACCCTTCATAGCAGCCCTGCTTTACAGGCTCTTCTACAACAATGCAATAGCTGTTTCAAAAGCCCCTAAAATATGGAGAGCTTATTACATCAGAAATTGTAATTCTTAATGGTGAGAAACCATTACACAATGCAAAGAACAACAGTGAATTCTGTCACAGTTCATTTCAAAGGTATGAAGTTGCCATTAGATGAAGAAGGCACAAACTGTATCTCTCTTCCAGTGCTGAAGGCTGAAAATGACAGAATAATTTAAGGTTAGGAAACACCTCTGAGATCATCAAGTTCAACCTTTGACCAAACACAACTTTGTCAACTAGACCACAGCCCTAATTGCCACGTCCAGTTCTTCTAAAACACCTTCAGGGATGGTGACTCCACCACCTTCTTGGACAGCCTGTTCCAATGCTTGATAACCCCTTCAATGAAGAATGCAGGCCAACACTTTAGATAAGGATCCTCCAGAGTCCCCTCCTCAAGATAGGGAAACATGAAAGACTTTGTCCCAAAATTAGAGGTAGGCATGTACCTACATGTGACATACACAGATACAAAATCGGGTTTTATAGGAACTCCAGGATGGCCTTTCAAAGCACTCAGTTCTATATAGAGCCTCACCTTCCCCAATCCACAATCATAGGAAGGTGAGTGTAGGGGGGCAATCTGCTTCCAATGTGGATACCTCAAGGGACTTCAGTTGACAGAAAGCAGGACTAAAGGCACTCTGCACTGCTCAGTTATATAATATGGCAGAGCCACACGAGAGAATGCCACAACTGACTCATCTTGCCCTCCTTTGCCAAGGCCATGTCTGACAAGTGAGCAGATCCCTGGCCCCTGCCCGGCTCCACCATCTCGCATCCCAACACCTGCGAGCTGGCCTGACAACAGCAGGATGCTGCAGGCACCGAGGACAGAAACCATGCTGCTGATTACCAATCACTTCCACTACAAAGTAAAATAACTACATAATTTTAAAAAATGTGGTTGTACAATTTTATTTACAAAAGAAGCAGTGTATGCAGGACAGCATTTCAAGCTGCATAAAAGGAAACATGCAGTTTGCTCCATTCCACAGCAAATGTTATATAAGCTCTTCAGCTATCATTTGAAAGTCACAGATCTGGCACACAATTAAGAATCTAGCGTTTTTTATTTAACCTCCAAAGTGCTGCGTTTTGACCAAAAGACCAGCCAAACAAGTCTTCAAAAAGCAGCAGAGGAATCCAGTCCTGGCCACACCCTGCCGCGGTGGGGCTGTGTCTGCTGGTGTTACAAAACCCAGCCAGGTACACAGATACAGTGTACAAGATAGCCCAGTAATAAAAATAGAAATAAATACATATAAAAATTTTAAAAAGTATACAAATAAATATAAATAAAATATATGCACATAACATATATATCTAACAATATATAATAGGTATATATAATCTATCTATATTATACTGAGAGATAAAACACAACTAAATAAACCAAAAATCAGACACTCGAGCTTCCCTGGATAGCGAAGTGCCCTTGTACCCAATTTCACCAGCAGCCTGGCGAGGCCAAAGCCGCATTTGACGCTTCTTAGATTTTACGTGGAGGAGGCAGCACACGCCGCGACCCCGGGCGAGAAGGGGATGCGATGTGCCCTGCTCGCCTTGTACGAGCGCGTTCGCTCCGCCCGCGGGAGTGCGGGGGCGGCTCCGTGCCCGCCGCGGCTGCCCCGCTCAGGAGCCCACCTGGCCCCGCTGGGTACTCACTCCTGCCCCGCGGGATCCTCGCTCCTGCCCGGGCCGGGCCGCCCCGCTCCCCCTTGCTGCCTCTCCTCCTGCCGCCGCCTCAGCCTCACTGGGCGGCGCCGGG